>JAVTVY010002829.1:0-35723 GCA_036873755.1 Hanleya hanleyi | reverse complement strand
TCCGTTTGGTTTAGCTGTATGTCTGACACAGTCCTTTACATGTCTTGCGCGTCCGCGGAGAGCCAGATACGCGGGGTGGACTTCGCGCACTGATTAAATGTAAATCCTGTAAATAGAATATTGGAATTCATGAACACAGTGGGAGGGCTCAGGTCCCAGGATAAATCGTTATAGAAAATTGATTGTTTACTTTACTCTTCCCCCTTACTTTACTCTTCCACCCTGACAGAAAATGGAAGAAGAAAAAGAAGATTGGGCGGGGTGGGAAGAGTTGGGGGAGTGTACTGAGTTTGAGGAGGGGATTTTAGAGTTTGGGGCAGGCCGTAGGGGTGGTTGGAGAACCGGTCCAGTGGGTCTATGCCCCCAGGGTAGGGCTAAGGGTGAAGAGATGGGCCATATGTTGTTTAGTGACCCCCGGCCGGGGGTGCTAACTGAACTAGATCAAGGGGTATCTGTTTCATTGGAGACTACCCCAGAGTTGGAGGTGGGGGTCCTCCAGTTAGATGACTCCACATTAATTGATGTGGAACTGCCTGCTGCAAAGCGTCCTCGGACAGAGGGGGAGCTAGGTGACATTCCTATGATGGGTAGGGTTGGTGAGGGTGATGGTGACGCTGTTCATGGTTCTGTGTCCCCGATTGGGGACCCCTTCCGTGCAGCGGCAGCTGATCTTCCACCTGTGCCCTCCCCATCACCAGGGGCAGTGGATACACCAGGCAGTGTGTTTCCGGCTGGGGATCTCTGCCCGATATGTCGCAGACAGATAAAGCGCCATAAGATCCAGAGGCATGTGACACGAGGTCACTTGCCTTTTTATATGACGATGGAGAAATGTTGCTGGCAGTGTGAAAGGGGGGAGGGCACTGTAAAGGCGTTGATGTCAAAGCATGGTAGTCACGGGCCCTGGCAGGACTGGGCATGTACCGACCAGAGATTGCATCAGTGGGTGGCATACTGTCACGGTTATCTGCACAAGTTAATGGAATTCTTGGGGATAGCCACTTATCCCGATCTGTTGGCTTGTGCAGTAGGACTCCACCAACAGGGTGAAACTTTGATCTTGCCACCAGGGTGCTCGGCCTATGCTGCTGTGTTTGATCGCTCCCGGGGGGTTACTGTAGATGAGTATACCTTGCATCCCCCAAATTCAGTGGGTGTGTTCGTGACCTGGTCCGGGCTACTGGAGTTGTTGCCCCTGATTACTCTGGCACAGGTGGAGGAGCTACAGCTGTCGCGTCGGCAGTTGGATGCCTTGGACCAGACCGCCCGAGTTGGGGCGGGTGGCCCTACCCCTCTGGCTGTCGATGCCCATGCACACGTGGACATGCTTCTGTCAGAGTTCCAGGTGGCGACACTCTCGGAGGTGTATGTAGCTGGGCAAAATAGAATGCCAGAATTCAAATATGAACTCCAGTATGTCATCTGCAATCTGGTGTTCCCGGATAGGTGGGGGTCGATTGACTTCGCCTGTCCCGACCCACGGTTGCGGGTGACATACGGGATTCATCCCCATGTGGCGAGTAAGAGAGTGGGTGGGACTAGGTTCCTAGAATTGATCCGAAAATTACAGACTCCTGGATGTGTGGGGGTGGGAGAAATAGGGTTGGATTACCCTGGGCATGCCTCCCCACAAGAACGCCTCTGGCAGGAACATTTTCTGGAGAGAGTTTTACCAGTTGCCGGTGACTTAAACCTGCCGGTTGTCATCCACTGTAGGGAAGCATTTACAGGTGAAACTGTGGCTCGGGATCGGCTGATGGTCCTGATGAAAAAGGCCCTACGCAAGGATCACCGAGTCCAGTTGCACTCGTACACTGGAGACTGGGAGGATATGAAGAAGTGGGTGGCTACATTTAAAAATGTTGCCTTCAGCTTCGGTGCGCTTGCCCTGTCACGCCGGGTCCCGGACGAAGTCCTCCAGGAAATGGATCTGGGGCGCCTCCTGATTGAGTCTGACTCCCCATTGTTGCCGCCTCCTGGTATGCGGAGACCTAACTCCCCATGGTTTATGGGACCGGTTGTCTGCCACATTGCCCACTGCCGTAACATGGCACCGATGGTGGTGTTGGAGGTAGCTCGGAGGAATGCTTGTCGTTTCTTTGGGCTGCCCCTATAAGTGCGTGTGGGCGTGGCCGACAACCAGGGCCTAAGGGGGAGATAACCAGGAGACTCCATCACGGGGGGGAGGTTCCGTCGGGAGGAGCAAATTTAAGGCCTATGCAAGGGCAAGGCTTGTCCTGTATATAAAAATAATCCTGATTTACATCCTCCTAGAATGGGAGGTGTAGACCTACAGTGGGTATATTGGACGGTTTGCTAACAGGTGGTTTTGTTTTATATTTTTGTTTTAGTTTTGGGGTTGGGATTAAATTTGGGGTTTTACTAGTGCCTTTATTTTACGGTAACAAGGAAAGTCAAGAATCAGTCCGCCCGAGTTAGGGAGGATGGCTCATTGACAATTCGACATGAGGGTACATGCTAGGGTTTTTTTTTTGTTAAGGGGGAAGGGTGTGTGTATATATATATATGTATATTTTTTAATGGAGGATAGGAGGAATGTTATAGGTTACTCTCAAAATGGAGGATAGGAGGAATATTATAGAGTAATCTTTAAATTGAAGGATAGGAGGAATATTATAGGTTATTTTAACAAAAAAATTCTGGATTTTTAGAGTATAGGTTTTTGGGGGTATTGGGGGGTTTTTAGCCAGTTTGTGGAGAGCTGGATTATGGTGGGGTCCTACCTCATCTCAAGTGAACTCCTACCCGACAATCCTTATTGCCACCTAACACCGAGCAGCGGGGCCCTTTGGGGGTGTTATATGGATTATCGCCGCCACCAGTAATGGAGGGACGATGCCATTTTACACCAATCCCATTGGGACCAGGGACCCGAAAATTGTTAGGGGGAAGAGTGTGGTAGGAACGGCTCCGGCGGAGATTGCCGAGAACAATCGGCATGCGCAGTAACGAACTCCCGGAGACCCCTAAAACGGCAGACTTTGTGAGACCTTGGAACCTGTAAGACGTGCCGCTGAAAAGCCACCAACTGGTCCCGGAGGTAAGTACGAAGTTTCACTGTTAGGATGCTAACCCTTATTAGTTAGTGTTTATGGTGGGTATAACCGCCACAGTAATACTCGGCTACTACAACAACAGTAACAGAATCGTAACATTAATCTCAAACAAAGCCGAGATCAGTAGCCTTGATGACATCACAGTAACAGAATCGTAACAGTAAACTCAAACAGAGCCGAGATCAGTAGCCTTGATGACATCACAGTAACAGAATCGTAACAGTAAACTCAAACAGAGCCGAGATCAGTAGCCTTGATGACATCACAGTAACAGAATCGTAACATTAATCTCAAACAGAGCCGAGATCAGTAGCCTTGATGACATCACAGTAACAGAATCGTAACAGTAAACTCAAACAGAGCCGAGATCAGTAGCCTTGATGACATCACAGTAACAGAATCGTAACAGTAAACTCAAACAGAGCCGAGATCAGTAGCCTTGATGACATCACAGTAACAGAATCGTAACATTAATCTCAAACAAAGCCGAGATCAGTAGCCTTGATGACATCACAGTAACAGAATCGTAACAGTAAACTCAAACAGAGCCGAGATCAGTAGCCTTGATGACATCACAGTAACAGAATCGTAACAGTAAACTCAAACAGAGCCGAGATCAGTAGCCTTGATGACATCACAGTAACAGAATCGTAACATTAATCTCAAACAGAGCTGAGATCAGTAGCCTTGATGACATCACAGTAACAGAATCGTAACATTAATCTCAAACAAAGCCGAGATCAGTAGCCTTGATGACATCACAGTAACAGAATCGTAACAGTAAACTCAAACAGAGCCGAGATCAGTAGCCTTGATGACATCACAGTAACAGAATCGTAACAGTTAACTCAAACAGAGCCGAGATCAGTAGCCTTGATGACATCACAGTAACAGAATCGTAACAGTAAACTCAAACAGAGCTGAGATCAGTAGCCTTGATGACATCACAGTAACAGAATCGTAACAGTAAACTCAAATAGAGCCGAGATCAGCAGCCTTGATGACATCACAGTAACAGAATTGTAACAGTAAACTCAAACAGAGCTGAGATCAGTAGCCTTGACATCCTACATGTATAAACTTACATTCAGCCAAGGCTGGTAGTTTTGGCACGAGTTCCTCAGCGCTGACAGGGCGCTCCACAAAGTATTTTTCAGCATCAGGTTTGACTAGGGACTCCACACGAGAGAGTTCAGCTGTGTCCAGAGCCTGAACAAGACAAAAGAGAACAAATCATACATTAATCCTACAACTAAAGGTAAGAAAGTGAGGATCTGTTGGTCATTGCAACCTAGTGAGCATCCACGATTACTCGAGACTGACTCGGAGTTGTTTTCTACGCTTACTTGTACAAGTTAGCGAGAACCACCGCTCTGAAATGGAGGTAAAAGGAAATCGTTTTTGTCCAATAAATTGAAGAATATATATCGAAAGAAGAGACACATACGCCAAGGTGACCATGGACACATATGTTCACATCCGATGGCACTGAAAAGACAAACTGTCATCTATCTAATTTGCATAAGGTTAGACAACATATGTTTTGTTCTCTATTAACAATTAAACTATGTACACCTTCATTGGAAAACCACTGTTTCGACATGTAACAACAGATAAGTATCGCCTGGGGGTTTTGGGGTGTTATGATAAGTTAAAAGTTACAGAGCGAAAACAACCTTTTTTACCTCCATTTTAGAGAGGTAAGCATTAAGCTGTTATTTAATAGAGATCCTAATATGATAATTAATGTCCAACATAGGAACATTTCAAACGTGCAGCTTCACAAAAACATCACAGAGCCCTTAGCTTAGGCTGGCACGTATTTGAAATGACAATACATAAAAATATGATTTCTATATCAGTGATGTTGAGGTTGGATTGAAAGAGGAACTATATTCTAAAACTTGAAATAAAGATTACATTTCTTTTTCAAAGTAAGCATATACAGCTTATTACCTATATGTATAGTTAGGAACAATTGACTGTGCAATTTGGAGCACGTTCTTGGTGTAACTTTATGTGAATAATCCCTTTCTAACACAGAGCTCTATTAACTATGTAATAGTTGGAATAGAGATGTCATTTACAGTATGGAATGGGACACCAGCCTTCTGGGTAAACCCTCACATTTGTACGCAAATAAAAGAATATAATGACGCTACATAATAATGTGCACTGGTAAAGGCTGGGACACCACAAACTCAGTTTTAATTAATATAGTAAGTTAAATGTGTGGACACAGACATGGTTGTGCAAAAGCTTTAGGGTAGACCATATGATGTGGAATAGAATGATTTAATAGCAAAATTGAAGGAAATGGTGTCCTTCATTTAAGGTGACACATAATTCAAAACTGATAGAGGTTCAATACTGGGGATTCCCCTGCCGGTTATTATGTCTCCCCCAACTCTGTCTGGTTGGATGGATGGATGTCTGGATGGATGGATGGATGGATGTCTGTCCGTCCCCTTACCTTGTCTGCAAGATATCTTGAGAACTACCAAGGCTCGAATTAGGATAAAAAAATTACATGCACAGTGTGCACCTAAATTTCTCATGTACATGCACAGCAATTTGCCTACATGCACAAAAAACAAAACAAAATCCTTCTTCGTAAATTTTTCCCGAACTCTGTAAACTTTTACGAGTTGGGCTCTCCTAATGCCAGGTATCAGCACTTATATACATGATCTTACAGCGTCCTTCAAAAGAACTATTCTAAAAAATCAAAAACATCAATATTTGGAAAAAAATCAAATGTGTTTTGCGACAAAGCCAAATATTCTGATGAATCTGACTTTGTGTTGAGATCACTCTTGAGGAGGTCATATGTACTAAACACCATCTAAGGCTGGTTAAAAAAAATTTCCTGTTTAGCATCACTTAGCATTTTTTTTTTTTGGCCTAAAAGTCCGTTTTCGACCCAAATGTCCGTTTCCGAGGCCCAAGTCCGCATTTTGTAGATAACCGAGCATGCTGAGTTGTGAAGCGTTGGCGCTTCAAAGTTGCGAAAATGCAACCAACGTTTTGAAAATCTACAATTATGAAGGCAAACAGCAGAGCAGGACGATGGATGCCACCTACTTTATTCAGAGCAGAAATTCAACTATTCAAGCAAGGTTTATTGATGATTTTATTCACACACGCCACTAAAAAAAAAAAAAAAAAAAAAAAAAAAATCCGCCCTCCCTACCCAGATTTATATAAAAAAATGATGCTAAACAGGAAATTTATTTTAACCAGCCTAAACACCATAACCATTTACTATTTTTTTGTTAATTTTTCAAATCGACAAATTTACAGAAAATCAAATTATATTGGCCTCAACAAATTTCTCTGTTGTTGTTGCGAGATTCGTGTGTGTTTCTGCAACATCGTCGGGACTCCTCTACAGATTTAACTGCAGCCCGACTCTCACTTCCCACTTTTCCAGCAGGGTCAGTGTTTATTTGAATACAGGCTGCAGAAAAAAGCTTGAATGTTGCTGTGTTCAGATCGTTTTGAACAGTTTGCAAATGTCACACACGACGTGAAGCGGACTAAGAAATAGTGTGGAGCATCTGATGTGGAGATGCCCGAGATAAAAATACCCACGGGGGTAATTCAACGCACAGTTTGGACATTGTCTAACAAATTTTTCAAGACAATTGGCAGTCTGCCATAAGCTATATTCGTTTTGATCGATGGTCCATTTTTCAACACTTTGTTTGCAAATGCAGCTACATGCACGCTGTGCACCTGCCGACCAAAATTTACGTGCACCGTGGAAAAAATACATGCATTTGTGCATGTGTGCACTGGTAATTTCGAGCCTTGACTACTGGATGGAATTTCACCAAACTTGGATGGAAGCTTCATTAGGATAGCCCCCCCATTTGATTAGGTTTTGGTGTGTGTGTGTGCATTCATCCGTGTCCGGTGTCCGTACGTCCGTCCATCTACTGGTACATGTATATACAGGCCTTGTCTGCAAGATATCTTGAGAACTACTGGACGGAATTCCCTCAAACTTGGATGGAAGCTTCAGTGGGATAGCCCCCTCATTTGATTAGGTTTTGGTGTGTGGGCGTGCATTCATCCGTGTCCGGTGTCCGTCCGTCCGTCTATCTACTGGTACATGTATATACAGGCCTTGTCTGCAAGATATCTTGAGAACAACTGGATGGAATTTCACCAAACTTGGATGGAAGCTTCATTGGGATAGCCCCCCCATTTGATTAGGTTTTGGTGTGTGTGTGTGCATTCATCCGTGTCCGGTGTCCGTCCGTCCATCTACTGGTACATGTATATACAGGCCTTGTCTGCAAAATATCTTGAGAACTACTCGACGGAATTCCCTCAAACTTGGATAGAAGCTTCAGTGGGATAGCCCCCTCATTTGATTAGGCTTTGGTGTGTGGGCGTGCATTCATCCGTGCCCGGTGTCCATCCATCCGTCCATCTACTTGTACATGTATATACAGGCCTTGTCTGCAGGATATCTTGAGAAGTACTGGACGGAATTTCACCAAACTTGGATGGAAGCTTCAGTGGGATAGCCCCGTCATTTGATTAGGTTTTGGTGTGTGTGTGTGTGCATTCATCCGTGTCCGGCATCCGTCCATCCATCTACTTGTACATGTATATACAGGCCTTGTCTGCAAGATATCTTGAGAACTATTGGACGGAATTTCACCAAACTTGGACAGAAGCTTCAGTGGGATAGCCCCCTCATTTGATTAGGTTTTGGTGTGTGTGCTTGCATTCATCCGTGTTCGGTGTCCGTCCATCTACTTGTACATGTATATACAGGCCTTGTCTGCAAAATATCTTGAAACTACTGGACGGAATTTCACCAAACTTGGATGGAAGCATCATTGGGATAGCCTCTCATTTGATTAGGTTTTGGTGTGTGTGTGCATTCATCCGTGTCCATCGTCCGTCCGTCCATCTTCATGTACATGTATATACAGGCCTTGTCTGCAAGATATCTTGAGAACTACGGTAATTTCCCTATTAATTCACCTTCCAAATTTAATTCGAAAACGGCCGATTTTTCCGCTGTCGTGATTTTGTCCATCCTAATAAAACGAACACGGGTGCATTTTCAATATCCGTGAAACAATAAATTCGAACACTCCCGTTTTCGCCACGGAGTTCGTGCCGATGAAAGTAAAGTGAATATGTTACTAGAATCTCGTATAGTATATCGGCGTATGCTATTATTTGTAAGCGCAGAGAAACAACAGGGAATGGTACAATATAATCGGACTGAATTACTATTACCTACAGTCTATAAGGAAAACAATTGATTCAATTAACTCCGCAGTCCTGTAATTTTATCCTAACTTGATCGCGTTTCGCCGCAGTCGGGAAAAATATATACGGTAGTCCCCCGAAGGTGGTCGAGTGTCTGCACACGGCCCGCTATTAAATCATTCTTCAGTTTCCAGCGTTCGTATATCAAATATCTTTCTTTAAACCAGCATTCCTTTATTTGAAAAACACACATTATTTTAAGTAACAAATTTGAGAGATCTTCAACGTTAATATATTTGTTCGTCGTATATGCTAAACCCCTCGCTGTCCCCCATTTACCTGCCCGACCTGCCCTGTATTATTCGTATGGGAGGCACTTGGGCCGTGTTCAAAGGAGGCACTGGAAGGGAGCAGAGTTCAAACTTTGTCGGGTGACGTTCCCGCGGAGATATCAAGTTGTAACGTGTGTGCTGGTGAATTGCATCAGATTTCTTCACAGCAACTGAATTCTTCGTTTGGGGAAAGCAAGATGCGATTTAACCTTTCGGTATGCTGTATGCTATTCGTTATATTTTCAGGTGAAGTGGACAATCAAACGACCATCATTTGACGTCAAAAATGAGCCACCACGAAAAGGAAGGATGTACATTTAACGTTGATTTTATTTTAGTATTTTGATCAATAAAAATTTCTAAAAATAAAAAATCTGGACTACAATTCTCGAGCATCACTTGTTTGTGCATGACAACGTATCGACAAGCCTGGAAGATCACAAACAATGCATGGTTGTGATGCATTTTTACACTAAGAATCAAAACATCGCTATCGCCATTCCATTACTCTATATGCTAAACAAATTTGAGAAACATTTAAATGGCATTAGGTAAAGTTTCGGAGATGAGAACATACCAGTATTTAATTAATATTCAGAACGATATCATACTTCGACTTTTAGTAAACTGTTGCAGTACCGATACCGTAACAGATATTCTCATACTTGAAACAACCCAATCGAAACATGTATTGCCGACTGACACTCGGTTCTCTTGTACAATCCGCCGTTTAATTCAACATTAATTTCGTGTCATAGGTCCGGGATATTTATTCAAGTCCTGGATGGTGTGTGTAAAATCATACACAGTGAAGACCAAAAAGTCTGTGACAGTCCGCTAATCTGTCTAAAACTTCGTGATACAATCCTACACAAATTTGCCGTTGGTTCATTTTCAGGGTTCACAACAACAACGTCGACATACCGAACGACTCGAACATGGAATACTCTAATATGTGTATAGTTTTATATTTCCAGAATATTCATTCAATTCCATGTCAGTTAGGTTTCATAATATAGATCATAGCTAATACTGAACAAAAAGGAAGGAATACGTTCAATGTTTTGGCCTACTTTTACGATGTTATTATGGACGCGAATTTACGGACGTCAGCTCAAAAATCTGCATGATCGTGCTGAACTCGTCACTCGATAAATATGCTCGATTTCCTCGAATAAAATTAGACGCCTTTATCAGGGTAGAGGAGATTTTCTGACATCATACACTGCATTTTATGGAAACTGATGAGATATCAAAGTTAATACACGGTAATAAATACGATCACTACGACCACGGCGAAGCGATCCGCCATTTTGGATTCTCCGTGAAAGTCGGCGCGACATTTAATTCGAACACTCGCGTTTTTCTAGAATTCGCTCAACAAATAATTCGAAAGTAGCCAATTTTTGGAGTGTTGAGTTTCATCACTACATCGCGAATTAATAGGGAAATTACCGTACTGAACAGAATTTCACCAAACTTGGAAGGTTCATTGGAATAGCCCCCTCATTTGATTAGATTTTGGTTTGTGCGTGCATTTATCCTTGTCCATTGTCCGTCCATCCATTCATCTAATTGTACATCTATATACAGACCTTGTCGGCAAGATATCAGGAGAACTACTTGACACTTATTTCTACATTAATTTTATAGCACTTTCCCTTAAATAATGTGCCCACTCAACGCAAGGTGGGAGGTTGGGGGAGACGTATGTTTTTGCTTAAAAAAACAACCAGCATAGGCTTCATGCCGGAGCGGCAACCCAAGGGTCAAAGCGGAACCTCTAGTTCAATATTGTACTTAGAACTGAAACAAAATAATGTCATCAAACTATTAGTAATTACTATGAAGGAATATATTCTAGGTGACTCGGTATGTTTGTGTATATACAATGTACACTGCATCTCATACCTAATAAGAGATCAAAAATTAGAAACTGAAATATGAGGGTATATGGGTCGGGCAATGCATTGAATAAGTGTAGAATGATGTAAGCTCCCAGAATATATGAGGGTATATGAGAGATAGATGGTGGGGCTCGGTGCCCCGGGAGTGGGGACATGCTCATGTAGCATGATGTAATCTCCTGGACTATATGAGAGTATGGGGTCGGGCAAAGCTTAGTTTAGGAGAGTGAGTGAATAGAATTTAATGTCGCTTTCAACAATATTTCAGCTATATCACGACAAACCAACTAAGCACCACTCAGCCAAGTTGCATTCCTGATTCAAAGGATGCTAACTACGCCACCTGTGAGCTGAGTGTGAACTCTAGGTTGCAAAAGTGCAACAGTGTCCTTCAGTGTTACCTAAATACATATAACATGAAAAACCATATTCATGGATAAATAGCTGGGTGGCTAATGAGCTGTTGCTAATTTGCAACGGGTGCCTGGAGAGGGTTAAGCACTCAATCCTGTAAATTTGAAGTCTCTAACTAGAAAAGTTTGGCTTCTGTCACGTTAACAATTTTACATGATTGCCAAGGAAACCATAAAAAACCATCACATTGTAAAAGCAACGGTTTGGCTTCTAGAGGATTTGCAAGAAGTATTGATGACCGGACAGACAACCGACCAGACGAATGGACATACATGCCGATGCAGGATAATAGGCTGGGGGGTAAACATCCAAAATTTAATGAAATCAATTTGGCATTTAACAGCCAATCAGATAATGTTTTTAGTCGTATCTGCTTCACAGATATAGTTTGGTCACCCAAGTCCAAAAGGAATCCATGCCACTCCTAAGAGTCCCCAGGGGTTAAGCAACACTGTTTAGATTATGTATTCTCACAAAATTGTCATTATCTCTATTTTAGCGGGGAGCTCAGGGTCAGGTGTTAAAAGACATGAAAACTCTCGGGTTCAAAGGTTAATGTGACTTAAAACAATTTTACTATCATATCACCATGACCCAGTCACATTATCAAGACACTGGCAAACCAATCCTTGACCTATCTGAGCACCAAGCCAGAAAGATAACAGCAGGCGATTGACTGTCACCAGTTTGCTGTGTCCATTTAAGTTGGCAGTGGGAATCCAGGCAGTTGTGTGAGCCATGCTGTGTGATGGAGTGCCTACCTTCATAGAGTAAGTCATCCTGCCAACAACCGCTTCACCATATATTGTCGCCCTACTAATGCCAGTAATTACATTGAGCAATCATGTGCCCACCATAATCTTGCAGGAGTTAAGGAGACAGAAGTAGTTAAGGAGAGTGTGTAATTTGTTTTCATACATTTCACTGGTCTGGGGATTAGTTACAAACAGGGACAGACTGTTCTATGCTCAATGTCTCTCATCTAATATTGATCGTGTTAACATAGTCCGTCATCTCCTCCATACTCATCACAAGTTTACACTCTTCAATATTTCAAGTCTTTCTCACATGCTCCAGGCAGTAGGGGTTCAAGCTAAGAAATAAAAGCTTCATTTCTGCACTAAGTTACCATGGTAACAGAGCGGTGATGTTATCCAATCTATAATTGATTTCCCCCATGTCAGTGCCCAGCACATTAGAGTTTACCCACATCAATCAGTACGACCAAACTTCATACATGTGCAATGAGGAATACAGCTAACCGGAATCTCCGGTCAAATTTCCAGTCAACAGCCAATATAAACTTGGCCCAGAAGAGTTAAAATGGATTGCATGCAACTCGCTGTTGTTGTAACAGTTTCGCTCTTGGAAAAGTTTTAATATTTTGAAGTATACACATGTTAGTCATAATCTGACAATGTCTTATTCAAACTAATGTTATGCAATATTATGCAAAAATGAAATATATTTGAATAAAAACTTTTTTTTTATTTCTAAACTTTGTCATCCCCACCATGAAGAAAGTGATGGGTTTTTTTTCGTTTTTTTTTTTTTTAAACTTCCTCCAGATGCAGGATAAATGAAAACCTGAGGGGTTCAAGTCCCCTGACATTGAAACAATTGATTTGACTTGGAACCGTAACTTTCAGTACCCAGCATGCAGAGCATGCAATCCCAATTGAGATCCAGGTACCCACAATTACCGAATTTGTCCTAATCTGGACATGATTTCAGAAGATATTGTATAAAAACAAAATTTTAACTTGGCCCGCAGGTGGTGACACGTGAAAAACAATCCCCAGCAAGATCTTGAGGCGAAGTACCCTCATACAAAATTTTAAAAGAATCCGTTCAGTTTTTCAGGAGTTATATTGTCCGGAAACGAAGTCTGACTGATGCAAAATTTTAACTTGACCCCCAGTTGGCGCCACCTATAGGCAGGTTGGCGTGATAAACAATCCGAAGCAAGATCTTGAGGTGAGGTACCCACATACCGAATTTGAGAAGAAACCGTCCAGTTTTTCTGAAGTTATTGTCTTTAATTTTGGCCTCCAAGTGGCGCCACCTAAAGGCGGATCGGTGTGAAAAACAATCCCAAGCAAGATCTTGAGGATAGGTACCCATACACCAAATTTGAAAAGAATCCGTTCAGTTTTTTTGAAAGTTCTTGTCCCGAAACGAAATTTTAACTTTGCCCCCCCCCAGGTGGCACCACCTATAGGCAGATCGGTGCGAAAAACAAACCAAAGCGAGATCTTGAGGCTAGGTACCCACACACCAAATTTGAAAAGAATCTGTTCAGTTCTTCGAAAGTTATTGTCCGGAATCAAAATTTTAACTTTGCCTCCAGGTGGTGCCACCTATCGGGGCGAAAAACAATCCCAAGCGAGATCTTGAAGCAGGGTACCCACAAATTAAATTTGAAAAGAATCCATTCAGTTTTTCAGAATATATTGTTCGGAAACAGAGTCGAACGGACGCACGGGCGGACGGACGGATGCACGGACGGACTGACGGACCCAATACTATAGTCCACTTGAGCCCTTCGGGCGTCAGGGGACAATGAGTAAAGACCGACAGAAATGAGTGAAGACTATTTTCATATGTATTACATGTAATATCCCACATGAAGATTTCAGTAAAGCAGACAAGAAATGAACTCTTGCAGAAGTATGTATAATTTAGTTTGGAGTAGATGTAACAATTAGCTTTCCACAGTTTTTAGCACTGCCATGTTTGAGACTTATTAACCTTGACGGTTTGACAGAGAAAAATCAACAGGGGGTTATGTATAGCCTAATTCGGGAAGGGTTTTATCTCCCAGTTTGTTCCACAAGGGGCGTTTTGGTGCAGAGAATTTCCGATAGTTACCAAAGGCCCTCACGATTAATTTTAATAATTAAATATTCTATTTCTCTGGAAAAAAAACTCGTTAATGTACATGTACATGTATTCAGGATCTATCGGTTCATAGACAATATAAACAGAATAGTTATTCAAACCAATATTTTAGTTTTCAACATATTATTCAAAATATTTGCAGGTGCCTTTGGTAAAAGTGAAATTGAGGCGACTACATGTAATTGCCAGAAGCAGCTTTTCATACCTTTAACCCTAAAGAGTGACAGTTATTCAGGGGGAGAGCAGACACTTTCCAGAAAGGGCTACCCTTACTTTGGATGCGTCCATTTTTGGACACCCACACCCCAGAATTACTTACATATAAGCTTTCATATTAACATAAACAATGTGTTTCAATTTGTGAACAAAAAGATGTCTCTATTTCAACAAATAGAGTTGTTCAACACCTCTTCCCCCTTTCTTGCATTCTATTATCATGACATGAAGTTGTCATTTTAAGTTCACAAGAAACTTGTGGAACACTTCAGTAAATAAGTTTGTTTCCACAACCCTGTGTCTGTGCCTATACATACAACTGTTTTTTGGGGTTTTTTTTTTTTTTTTATTATTGCTGGTACTTGAAAATCCAACGATTTATTGATAACTGATAATAATATCAATTTATATACGTGCATACGATTACAAAAATGATCCAGATAATCAACTCAAGTCAATTACTAAATTAATGCACTAAAAAAATTTCCAAAACAATAAATATGCCATGGCACCGCTGGAAGAATGTCGGAATTCCGACTTCTACTCTTTCTGACCAGTGAGTGAGTGAGTGAATAGAATTTAACGTCGCTTTCAACAATATTTCTGCTATATCGCGATGAACGAACTAAGCATCACCCAGCCCAGTTGCATTCACTCTACTTCATTGACATATCTATCCGCATTAAATGGTAGTAAAAAAGTAAATTGTCATCTATCTAATTTGCATAATAAAAGGCTAAACATCCTTCGTGCTGTTTAACACAACATTGGCTGGTTCTTCACATGGCAATTTAATTTTATAACATGGAACAATAGCTAAATCAATGCGCCTAAAATTTTGATGCATTGGTTAAGAAGAAATCAAAAGTTATTGAGCAAAAACGACCTTTTTTACCACCTTTTTAGAGAGGGGATCGCCCTAACCTGTTTATGTAATTTAGTTACACAATTATTAGTTTGAGGTTAAGTACCAATTAACACTTGATAACATGTTTTGATTATTAACACATGGCTCTTGTTGATTTTATGAAAAGGTATTTAGATACATGAATCTGATATTATATACATGTAGATATTGCATTGTGTGACATCAGGATTTGTCATCAAGACAGGTGATATTCAACAATTGCGAAGCACAATTTGACTATTGCCTGTCGAGAGCTGAAAATCCAGATGTCACACCCCACAGTGCGCAATATCTTTTTCATTTTACCCAACATCTGGGTATGTGTGTCACCCATTAGTCACACATGTAACCAGATGTTTGTATTGTCACACATGTAACCAGATGTTTGTATTGTCACACATGTAACCAGATGTTTGTATTGTCACACATGTAACCAGATGTTTGTATTGTCACACATGTAACCAGATGTTTGTATTGTCACACATGTAACCAGATGTTTGTATTGTCACACATGTAACCAGATGTTTGTATTGTCACACATGTAACCAGATGTTTGTATTGTCACACATGTAACCAGATGTTTGTATTGTCACACATGTAACCAGATGTTTGTATTGTCACACATGTAACCAGATGTTTGTATTGTCACACATGTAACCAGATGTTTGTATTGTCACACATGTAACCAGATGTTTGTATTGTCACACATGTAACCAGATGTTTGTATTGTCACACATGTAACCAGATGTTTGTATTGTCACACATGTAACCAGATGTTTGTATTGTCACACATGTAACCAGATGTTTGTATTGTCACACATGTAACCAGATGTTTGTATTGTCACACACAGACCCCTCACTAGGCTTATTTGGCGTGGCGCAGCGCCACGCCCCTCACTTCGAGCGCCATGCCCCTAATTCAGGTTACCATGCCCTAAATAAATTTACCCCACGCCCATTTCATGGAAAATCGACTTTGCGCCATCCACAAGTCTTTATTTTTCAGCACAGTTTTTGCTTCCGACGGTCTCATCTTGTCAATCCTGGGCTAGAGTATCTTTTCCTATCTCATTCATAGAGCTACAATTTTTTTACTCTCCGCAATTGGGCCACGTGTGGTATTTTCAAGTTTTTCATACAAGGAGGCGCATATTCCCCATTATGGGAGAGTGTCCATCGCTGCGGCATCAGATTGCTTCCCTTGATGCCAAAGTTTGCTCACCACGTGGCGTTCTGATCAGCGTGTTGTCAAATTTTGAAGTTTGAGCAAACTTTTCATTTTTGATCATGCCAAGCAGCGACAGAATAGCCAAAAAACGATCGTGGAGCATGGGAAGTGGTGCAAAGAACTGCAAATCTATCGGGTCGTTTTTGAAAAAGCAACGACGACATCTGAGCCTGATATCGAAGCAGAGACTGGATCTAACAACAACATCAACAACAACAGCTCCGTGCAGTGATCCAGGTGACATCCCCGAACTCGAGTTGGAATCAGCTCGAATCAAATCGGAGAAAAATAACAGCAATCCCTTCATTCTGACGAGTAACTCGAGAACCTGTTTATTTACAGCAAATTTGCATACACAATAATTCACATTTGACAAAACCTACATTTTCGTTTTGCAATATATAATGAAGTCGCACGATCACCTGTTTGAAATAATTTAAAGGTGTCCAGTTCTGAAAAAAATATCAATTTATCACATATATAGGCTGATAGTTCTTTCTCTTGGATAGGTCTGAAATGTCCCAAAAATGGCTCCGAGAGCTCTAAGAGCACCGCGCGGTCTCTGGCGGCATAACCAGGCCCCCGGCTATAAGTGCTATGATGGTATTTCCCCCATGCCCCTTTCTAATCCTGACTAGGGGTCTGACACATGTAGCCAAATGTTTGTTTTCACTTATGTCAAAAATAAATGATTTGGTATGAATTTGTTAGCTTAGCATTACACATGTACTTCAGCCATCAAAGTTTCGTTGCTGATATGTGAACATTCTCCACACACCATCAGTTGCAAGTACACAGGTCACAGAGCTGCCAAAAAATGTCTCTAAATGTCACACACATAATTATACATCTCACCCATTTCATATCAGGGAATTACAGAATATCGTTTGACTGAGTTACGACCAATCAGGATGAACAATTCGGGTATGAGGTATAATAAAATGGTTTAATTATCTGACCTGGCCAACATTACTCCCAAATCTTCATTCATTAGAATTTTACATTTGTTTCGGAGTTCTCTGCAAGCATGTTACATGAGAAGTGGATTAAGCCTGGTTCACATAGCAAAGCTTAGCAGTACATGCAAGGGCTGCACACACTTACTGGACACTCATACAACCAAGGTTATATCACATATTGACTTGAGGTTACAACCTTGCAAGGCGCTCATGATTTAACACTGTCAATACATTACAACACATCAGATGCTATGGACAAAAAAATCCGAAATGGGTCAAATTATTCAATTCTTGTCAAATGGTTCACCTTGATTTACACTGACAAACTAAGATTAGATGGAGGCCAGGGTGTTGGGGACAGTAAACAATTGATGAGCCTGGTGTTTGTATTGTCTCCGTTTATCAATGTAACACTCTAATTCGTTAACAATCAGGGCGCTTGTACATCATGGAGTAACATGACATTACATAGCATAGGACCTGAAAGGTGCATTGACACCCCTGCCACCCCCCACCCAGAAAATTCCAAAGTAAAGGGACCAATTTACTCCCAGAAAAAAAAAATACAATAAAAAAATAAAACTGTTTCTTGGTTGTTTGAATACCTGGTGTGGTATAGATCAGGGAAAAAATGATTTCATCATGGACCAGAGTTTTTTATCTTATCAAGGACTGGTGAGTGAATTCAGGGTGATTGAGTGAGTGAATATGATTTAACGTCGCTTTCAACTATATTTCAGTCATATCACGACGTTGGGTCCTTTTCCTTTTCATACCCGGGAACCACACGGGTGGGTACGTCTTATTCCTTTTCACACCCGGGAACCCCACGGGTGCCTCAGTTAGTCGCCTCTTACGACAAGCTCTCGGGGGAGCTGAAGCCTATTCTTACCATGACCTGCGATGTGCACAACGACATCGCAGGTCAATCCCCGGAAGCCCACGGGGCGAGTGAATTCAGGAACTACAATTACTACTGATTTGCCCATTACTTTTTTTGCTGCTATAGTACATCCATCCATCCATCCATAATGTTACTTTGATGGAACTGGTTAAACAAAAGTTATGTTTAGTTTATCTAATTGTATCATCATGATTTATCTATGATAATAAATAATGTAGATTAGCTCAATATTAAACTGCTGCTGTTATCTCATTGTTATGTGGCTGAAAATAATAAGCCTATGACCTGTAATCCATTCCCAGTACTTAAGGTGGCTAATGTTACTTTTCTTGAAGGAAAATTTCACATCACTCTCTGGAAATAAGTGAAACTT
Organism: Hanleya hanleyi; assembly: GCA_036873755.1. Lineage (NCBI taxonomy): Eukaryota > Metazoa > Mollusca > Polyplacophora > Lepidopleurida > Hanleyidae > Hanleya > Hanleya hanleyi. Next base: position 17,267 of record JAVTVY010002829.1, on the reverse strand, counting down.
CCTGTCTGATTTACGTGTTGACCGGCAAACACACAGACTAGCAAAGAATTGTCCAAAGCGAACTGCAAGTTGGGAACCTTCAATCAGATTTCAAATTCCATTTATGTCATATTTGTTACAGGCCGAGTTTAATGGAAATAATGTTAGTAACAAGTAGTGATAATTACAAATGTGTTCCAAGGGTGTTGAATTCTATTATAAAATTTATTTAATATTCTGTCACTCCATATCTTGCATAGGCTTGTGTGGCTGCTAATGTCAACCTCATGGAAGGACACACTCAAATAAGCAACCAAGGACATCATTAAAGCAACTAAGGACATCAAGTCAACAAAATGACATTAAATAGAATTAATTGTGCCCTCCTACACATCAGAATCACTATTGAGATTGATTTTATGCACAAAAAATTACCTGTCACATGGTCTTGCAATAAATAGATTTCATTTGTACATTAACTCCAGCAGGAGCTCTATGGCTGGGAGTTGTGTTCATCAAATAAGGTTACATTAGCATATCATATTACCCAATAAATTCCTTTAACATTTTGAGTGGCCTTGTTTCTTGATATATGTGATAAACAATATACACATTTTCTAACAGTTAAGAGTGCTATCTTCAAATGATTGTGGATTTGTTTTCATACCCTGCCAAAATGTCACCCACTGTACGGCCATTTACCCTGGAATCTGCCATATGGCAACATACAAATGGTTGAAAGTAAGATAAGGATTTTCAACATTGGGAATCAGCCTTCATCCAGGTAGTACAAAATAAGTTCAAAAAGGTTGAGGAAAAAGGACAGTACATACATGTACATATACTAAAAATGAAGCAAGAAAGTTTCAAAGTCATTCAACAAGTACTAACTATGCAATACATGTTGGTGGACATTGGTTAAGTGCAATATAATGTGGCACAAATGATTAGAATGAGGAAAAGATCTATATCAAGCACAAAGATCTATACCAAGCACAAAGATCTATACCAAGCACAAAGATCTATACCAAGCACATCTGCAAGATACTAAGCATGTTCCAAGTAAGTTTCAAAGCTGTACATCAAATAGTAACCAGGATACAGACTTGAAAAGAAATTTTTGACAGACTGGATATAGGGCCATAACTATGTGGAAAATAATTTCTTTGATAGGTATTTAGAAGTCGGCGTATATAACACAAGGCTATTCTATGGATAACAACTTCTTTATTGCTGTAGAGCTGACGTTTCGTTGGAGATACTTCCAACTTTTTCAAAGTGAAAATTAGCTTTGAAAAAGTTGGAAGTATCTCCAACGAATGTCAGCTCTACAGCAATAAAGAAGTTGTTATCCATAGAATAGCCTTGTGTTATGTGGAAAATAATCAAAACAGGTAAGAAATCTGACATTGCACACTGACAAGCATAAGCATCATCCATGTGAGTTTGGAAGTTTTTCATCAAGCGGTATTGATGGGACAAGAAAATCTTGACTGGCAGGATAAAGGGAATACATGGAAATGGGTAAAGAAACCTGAGAGTGAACATTAAACTGTTAAGAGGTACCATTAAACCATCATCCATGCAAGTAACAAAGTTGTGCACCAAGCTGAGCAAGAAATTGTTGATGAGAGAATAAAGTGCTATAAATCTGCAGACATGAGGGTAAGCCTCACAAAACCCTCAGCTTCTCCCAAGCAATTGAGAAATATGCCAAGAATGTGCTTGCTATTATGAGTGTATTTACTAATCATCCAGTAATTGTCCTTTTTAGAGAATATCATTAATTCTGCAGATAAAACAGCTGCATTCAAGAATATATATCACAAAATTATAGATTAATACACACAAAAGGGTTCATAACTCTGTAAAACAAGGGCCAAGGAAAATATATTTTGTAGCCTTCTAGAATACAAGTAGATAAATGAGTTTCCAAAATTTGGTAGCTGTATCAAACACAGTTCACCAGATATAACTGGTTACATTCAGGCACATCCAAGATTATTACACCCGAAAAGGGGCATAACTCCATAAAATAAGGGTCGAGACAATAAATTTTTTGTCTGCTGCTAGAAGTTGTAAGTTTCCAAAAGTTAGCAGCTGTACCGGACAGATCTGTAGATATAACCTGTACATTCGACTACAGATCACAAAATTGGAGATCATTACATCCGAAAACTCCATGAAATATGTGCCGAGGTGACTACTGTTTTGTTGGCTCCTAGAATACAACTATATAAATGAGTTGACAATGACAGATACACATTACATTCACACATCTGTAAAGTGGCATAACTCAGTAAAATATGGGTCGATGGGAGCCACTTTCGATAGACGTCCGACTAATATTAATAACTAGATAAAATAATTAAGTGTTCAAAATTTGTGGCTGTGTCACAAAATGTGGTAACGGACGTACGGACAGACATGTATAACGATGACAATACCCCGAGGCCAAAATCATTGAAATGGGTAAGACAACTGACACTGCACATTAAAATCTTCCTAGTAAGTTTTGAAGTTGTGGATGAAATAGTAACGGAGATATGGACCAGACAACATTATATTAGTGTGAACATGGAGCCTACAAGAGAGTAGCTCCATGGTGTGAATGATGCAAAACTGCTGAACCTCTGCACTGTACACCCTCAACTGACAACGAAGTTTATGATGAGTTATTGCACCATCAACCCAGATAACCAGATCAAATCACAATATAGATAGGGAGATAAGTCCCAGTAAGATATGATATGTCTAACTAAGATATGGAGTAGAACAGTGAGCTGATTAACATAGTGTGCGAGGTATTCAGTACGGTACTGTATACTCTCACCTCAGATATTAGTTAGAGCTGGGTCTACAGTTATTCCTGGTCTCCATGGTGATATAAAGTGGTGGTGCTGATTGGTTAATGTAGCAGTCTATTATGATGACTCGAGGATTCCCTCTCCCTCGTCAGTCAGCCAAGTGCTCGGACTTCTGTCTATTTTCTTAGGTAAGTGTACTCAATTACTCGTTCCTTGTCTTCTTGCATACTTTCTTCAACCTGAGCAATTGCACTGACTTTTTGTCTCTGAAACAGTGTCTACAACATATAGGTACTGAATGTGGGATAGAATCTTTGTAGTCCATTCAGGATAGATGTATTTGAAATGAACATGAAACTTTTGGAAAAGATAATCCAAGATCTGTCTGGTAATAGGGGGGTATACTCGGAGTGCCCAGTTTGTGAACTGTGAACATTGATTTTGGACTGACACTGTAGGCCATATGCTAACCTTGATTACCCCTGTTTACAGCACTTGCTCTGACTTGTTCACTGTGTACTTGTGGTTGAGGCCTGCTTGAGGCTGGGCGGTCAGTGTCAATATAGCAAACAGACAGCACAGAAAAGTTGGATCAGGTTCCAGAGCCCCCTTAGGGTCTGGGGCACAAATAAATACAGCAGAGATAGAGGAGAGGTGACAGCCTCCCTGGATACAGTTACAGTGGTGTGAGTGTAGCCAGTCCATGTGTCAGACTGTCCAGACTGAAGTGAATGGACACATGGGGAGAGGTAGCCTTCACAATGATATAGATTATAATGAGTGAGCTATACCCAAGTATGAGGATATATGTTCTATATACATTATAGAGATGTTTATGTTCTTCTGCATGGATGGATACCCAGACTACATGGGTGACATTGGAGAAAAGTTTGTTCAATAATATACATACATATATCTCAGACAGTGGTGAATACTGGTAAGTAACCTCGGTAGTAATGTCACAGTGAGTGTGTCAGTTTTAAGGGTCAAGCGCATCAGTAAGGGCCAAGTGTGTCAGTAAGGACCAAGCATGTCAGTCAAGGCCAAGTGGGTCAGTAAGGGAAAAGTGTGTCGCTAAGAACTAAGTATGTCAGTAAGTGCCAAGTGTGTCCGTAAGGGCTGAGTGTGTCAGTAATAGCCAAGTGTCAATAAGGGCCATGTATCTCAGTAAGGTCCCAGTATGTCAGTAAGGACCAAGTATGTCAATTTAAGAACCAAGTGTGCCAGTAAGGACCCATTGTATCAGTAAAGACCCAAGTGTGTCAGTAAGAACCAAGTATGTCAGTAAGAACCAAGTATGTCAGTAAGGGTCAAGTGTGTCAGTACCGACCAAGTATGTCAGTAAGTACCAAGTATGTCAGTAAGTGTCAAGTGTGTCAAAAGGGTCCAGTATGCCATAAAGAGGAAAGTAAGGACCAATTATGTTAGAAAGGACCAAAACTGTCAGTAAGCGCCAAGAGTGTCAATAAACACCTAGTATGTCAGCAAGGGGCAAATGCATCATCAGTAAGGGCCAAGTTTGTCAGTATGGGCCAAGTGCATGTGTCAGTAAGGACCAAATATGTCAGTCAGGACCAAGTATGTCCGTTAAAAATGGTTGCCAAGACTTCTGCCCAATCAGAGAGACCAGTTCTGTCACTCATTGTAAGTCTCTGTCTTGGTGCATCGATGATGGATACCAAATTTTAAATCAGAGATAGAGATCATTAATGATTTTGAATGAATTAAATATGGCCGCCAAGGTTTTCACCCAATCAGGGAAACATTCCGTAAAGTTTCTCTATGTATCGATGATCTATACCAAGTTTCACACTGAACAGCGAAATCGTATCCGAGATACACAAGATTAATGGTTTCGCATAAATTAAAGATGATCGCCAAAGTTTCCACCCAATCGGATTCAGATTCAATAGGGTTCTGGGTCACGAGCATATACATGTGCACTGCAAGTTTGGTGTGCCTTGGTCAAGTCATTCTGAAGATATCTTGGTAACAAGGAAGCTGTGACGGACGGACGGACAGACGAAGGGACATACATGACAACGACAACACCCTTTTGGCTGATGGGTAATGAATATGGTTGACCCATCGGTGGCAATCCATGACCTAGAACTGGAGATATTGCACAGCTTACACTATTTGGACAGACAGATCAAACTCTCTATTACAATAGGCAACCTCTTGCTCACCAAGGATATATAAAAAAGCTGGCCTAAAATGTCATTAAACATGCATGCTTTTCAAACCATATCACTCGTCCGCCATATTTTTTCCATCAATTAAAATTAACAACGAAGAGCTAGAATTTGTTGAAAGCTTCAAGTTTCTAGGAGTGTATTTTAATACTAAACTCAACTGGCAAACCCACATCAATAATCTATGTTCTAATTTATCCAGGAACATTGGGGTTATCAATAATATTAAGGAATGTATCAATAGAAATACCCTTGCCACCCTATATTACTGATTATTTTACTCCTATGTTACATACTGTAACATAGTATGGGGAAATACTTTTCCAACCCACACTGCTCCTCTCACTATCCTTCAAAAACGCCTTGTTCGCATTATATGTAAAACTTCGAGACTCGCACATACTGAACCTTTATTTGCACAGCTAAATATGCTAACTGTTAATAAAATCAACGACTACACAATTCTGCTTTTAACTCATAAAGCCATGCACCATTCCTTCTCGTTACCACTACACCTCCAGAACTACTTTACCAGATTACAACACGTTCATAACTATCCTACCCGACAGAACTACATAAACCTCTACAGACCGTTTTTCCGTACTCAATTGTCATTTTATACTGCTAGAATTAAGGGTCCTCGAGTATGGAACAACCTAACTACTGACCTAAAATGTACAACTTCCATATCATTATTCAAGTCACGATTAAAATATATTTTAACTCATAAGAATTATTCCTATCAACTCTGAAATTTCAAGATACCGTCAAATTCTACATATTCTAAATTACTCTTCTACACTAATGTATACGCATGTAAATGTTGTGATAATACCTGCTCATGTTAATGTATAGTAGTTACTATAATTATTGTATACATGTACATGTAATATTATCTTTGTATATATGTTACATTAATCTTTTACAAACAATAACCGATGTCTCATAACTTCACCTTAACTATATATAAATATTTATTTTCATATAATCGTGCAAAATTTAATATTTAATATATTTCCGGGATATGACAAGCCCCTAGGGGTTTTATTCCCGCCATCCGCAGCACTATATGTTTTATCATTGAATTGTACATTGTTTTTTATATTGCTGTTATATGGTGAATAAATCAAATCAAATAAAAAAAAATCAAATCAAACATTCTCGGTCCAATATCTAACTACATGTAGCTGTTATCAAGTATGTAAGTTAGATTTTCACCAGCATGATCTCAATGAGGTTACCAAGGATATCCAGGTGTGCATGAAGGCATGTCTATACAGTCCAAACTTACGATAAAATATATACTGCACATCCAGGGAGTAAAACAATATGGCTGCCTGCCAAATCAAGGCGATCTGAACTCTTAATCTGGGTGAGACAAAGTCTCGTGTTGCAATCTCTGCTACAATATCTATGTCAAAGTTCTTGGACTTACATGTATGCAAACAAGCAAATATTTTAATTATTCTAGGCGGCTACAGCAGGGTTTGATCAACAATCAATTATTCAGAGTATCATTAAAAACGGTGTACAGAGTGAAAATCAGTAAAGAAAACTTTAATTATTTTGTAGTGTTCTGATCAAAATGTAGATTTTTTTCTGTTAAAAGAGCTTCTATTATTGATTTTTATCTATTTGGAATGCTAGCCCCAGGGATGGGCTGGAAGCAAACCCCAGGGCCTGATCCAGGCAGTTTTTGAGCCCGGGTTTGAATTTGTAAAATTTTTTTAGCAAATCCTCTCTCTGAACAAGCTGAAACCAATACTAATGTGAGTACTGTTGCCAAATATTAAGTTATCAGGCTGTATTTAGACCATTTAATACTTCCACAGCTTCCATGGGCTTCGCTAGTCCCATATCATGGCCTATTTCACTATAACTTATCACACCCTGTGTGTTGTGTCAGGGCCAAAACTAGAAGTCTAGATCAGACCCTGAACTCTGTTAACAATTACAAACATTGGGAGCATGGAGGCCAAGGGGTAGAATGGATGAATTCTAATACATTGGCTGTAAACACAGTGGGCTTAGTTAATGTCAGTCTAAGAGGTCTCTGTTTCATGCAGGCACATGCTATAATGTAATTAAGCTGGAATTCAAGAATCATTTTGAACACAAATTTTAGATTGAAATTATTTCAAATTGTATTGCGATAGTCAACAGAATTTAAATACTCAAATTCCAACATCTGGATTTAATTTAATATTCAAACTGAAATTTCAAGTAATATTCAACAAGCTCTAAATATTTAAATTTGACTTTGGATTGACTCTGTGTGGACTTCTGCAGGCAGTCCTCTGAACAACTTTTTCTGAATTTATATTTATGTAGACATGGAACAAGAAATAGTTTTACACGATTTACTATATTCAGAATATAACAGAATATACCAAATAAGATAATATTCCTAGTACATTGCTTTCAAATAATTACATGTATCACTACATCGACCCTTACTAAACAAGCTGTCAGAGTACCTATATACATGTACTTGCAGGTCAGGTCACAAACCGCCATCAGGACTTGACTTCCGGCAAACATTGATTAGCCATTATACCGGACTGGGTCAGAAATGGTCTGTGACGTATTTTAAAATGTTTCTACAATATTTAACTCTCAAATCTATCAAAACCAACTTTTCAAATTTTAATCGGAAAAAAATCTCTGCCAGTTTGATTGGCACCTCCGAAATCTGCCGTAATGGTGTCGGGTTGGATGACCCTATTTCTGGCGGTCTTATCTCGAAAAAATGGTGGGGAATGTATGCTGAATTTTCCATATGTTTGAGTGGAAAGGCCAGGCTACCTGGTGTGGTGGGTCATTTTTGGCGGCGAATATTAGAGAAGTTTTCTCAGGATGTGCTCTGCCAATTTACTAAAGGCGAATATTTAGCGGTTTGTGACTTGCAGCCGGCCCTTCACTCGCCAGTCTCTCTGAAAGGGCATGTTACCATCACTACTCAAAATCTCTCAGTGATCAAGCTTCTATACTGAACTTTGCAAAAAGGTGGTTGTACAAGGCAGCAATGAATGTGTTAAATATATCTAGAAAGTTTCATAAGATTCTGATGAAAACTGTGGGAGCAGTTGATTACACAAGCCAAAGTGTGATGAGCAGACAGACAGACAGACAGACAAATTGACAGGCCAAAACAATCTATGCCTCTCAGAATACTTCGTTTGTGCAAGCATAAAAAGTGGTAAAAAATTCAACGAAAAAAACAAGGAAAACCTACTATTTATGACCTGTTGTTTATATCAACCAAGTTACAATGTCGATGACTTATAGCCCATGTCTAAATCTTACTCAATTTTCGCTTTTATTTGTTAATATGTTTAAAGAAAGTTAATTACTCGATAAATTGATCACCAAGTATTAGATAAACATGCCGTTAAGGGATACTGGAATCTCAAGGGTATATGTATTGCCTGGCTGTGCTGTCATATTAAAGCTTTTTCATTCCGCCTCCGCTTCACAGACCAATATAAATTGTACCACAGGCTATCAGGCTGTATGCAGGTCTTAGCTAGCAGAAGCCTGCCTTGCTGAAGTAGCCAGGAGAGGGTCAATTGATGTTAGCTACATGTAGCTGGTACAGGATTCCTGGAGATCAGGAGGGAGAAATTCGACATATACCAGGGCTAACCCTGAAGACAGGAACCAGCTGTTGGGGGGAGTCAGGATTACAGACTACAGTAAACCTGCAGATGGGGTGTGGATGTATCCAGGAGCTAGAAGTAAGTGATGGATAGATGAGGGGGCCGAAGTTGTGACGAGAGCTGGCTCAGTAGCTGTAAGGATTTTGGTACCAGTCAGCCCTGTGAGTAGGTCCATTGAGGACAAGGATCCCATAGACTCTAACATAAGACAATGTACATGTGCCAAGTGTGAGATCATCAGTTGTCAGTACTGTAATATCTGTAGTACAGAGAAGAAGGCCAAGCTGACAGGGGGTAATAATCCCCCTTTTGGTCCCAGCTTCTGGCTTCAACTGCCTGCACCAGCTCTGACACTCACAATGAGAGCTATGAAGCTATGGATTTTTGTGTCTGCCAATCTGTGTGTACAAATGGCCCAGGATGGAGAGAATGTTGAAGATAGGATAGAAAGATGAGGATACATGTGACCGCTTAATTCCTCTCTAACTTCAAGGTCTGTATTCAAACCTTCACCTCTCTACATGGATGCTTGGATAGACGGATGAACTTCTCAGTTCCATGGTACAGATAGCACTGTGTATGAGTGCACTAAAAGGTAGTGAAGCAATGTAGTTTAGCTTGTGAAATTTGATTTACTAAATTCCTAATGTACATGTATCATTTGCTTTTAGGAAAACTGTCATTAATTCCATCTACCAGAAAGCTAATCAATATTTGACAGCTCTTGTATGTTTTACCAAAAACCCCCGGACACTTTGCTTGAAACATACAGAGAAGCCGTTTGAACAAAAAAAAAATGACTGAAAGTGGATTTTTTAACACACTAAAACTGATGTCATGAAAAAAGTATTGGAGCTGTAACTTGTGAGTTAGGAGTTCGGGTTGATTAATATTACCCATGTAGTCAATAACTGAAACATTCTATCTGGTCTCATTTATATATCAGTATAATATATATATACATGTAGGCAGTTCAAAAATAGCATGGATCATATATATTAATCAGGGTTGAAAAGAAGTTGTATCGTTTCATTCAGATTGTCACGAGGTGAACACCTCAAGTCAACAAATCCTCATTTCCAGTCCGGATGTATAGTCCAGTAATTTTCATTTCGTTTAGTGTTTATCAACGCAAGAAAATTACTCCTAAATGCCAACAGCATGATCTGTGAAGTGAAACAATTTGTGATGATGATAAACTTTATTTACTTAGGGTAACACAGTGAGTACATGTGAAACTGGGGCCCTCTGGTGTGGTATGAACAAATTTACCACATATTTGCCTGTGATACTGGACATTTAGCCCTGTTGATAGTGTGGAATGACACTGTTCCATATATCATGATATATATATACAATAATTTTAACAGATATACAAGCATGATAAAATGTAATAACAGATCAAAGGTCTACATGTAGATTTAGATACAAGTTGTTATAAACATATTTTATTGCAAATATTGCAGTAGGATTATGTAAAAGTTCTTACAACTTAATAGACCTTCTCCAACATCTCCAAAGACAAGTTGAGGTTCATTGTGAAGGAATTGCATTTTGATTTGTCAAGGAACTATATGTTTTCTTTGTCAGTGAACTATTTGTTTATTTGTCAGTGAGATCTGTTTGGTTTTTCAATGAACTATGCTTTGGTTTATCGTTTTGATTTATTACTGAACTATGTCTTGGCGTATCAATGAACTGTTTTGGTTTGTCGATAAACTGTGTTTAGGTTTGCGAGGGACTGCTTTGGTTTCTGAAGAAGAGTCTTGGTTCATCAAGGAATTATGTTTCATTTGTGGATTGCCTGTGTTTTGACTTGTTGCGGGATGGAATCACAGAGAGAAATTGGGTTAATGAGAATAATGAACTTTCAGACACAACCGCCAGGACAATACTTCTCTGTATACAGAGGTTCACTGATGTCGCTTGCTCCACATTTTCACAACATGGTAATTTTGTTCATTTGTGTGTACACTACAAAGTACATGTATGCTGTCTGGAAGTTGCATACCAAGTAAAAATGTAAAATTGATTCAACTAGAGCATAGTCTGAGGGATGCACACATTTGATCAAAATGATCAGTAAGGCTGCTTACAAGATACCCCCCGTAAGGGCATAGATACATGGGGGTGGTTAACGTTTCACGAGTAAGCTGAATGGGATTGTGGCAGTGGAAATCATGAGTAAGCATGCTTACAAGATACCCCCCGGATGCACATTTGATAGGAATTGACGAGTATTTGTAGAGGAATATAAGTATACATGTTATGAGTGGCGGCACAGTATGTAACTAGTTGACAATGAGACCTCGCTCGGTTGGAGTGCGGTTAACAGATTGTCTATGCATGTGTCGTGACGATACTCAGATGAGTTTAATGGATTGTTCAGAAAATTGATGTTAATAATGATTGTTGAGAATGGGGTTATGCAGGCATATTGTGTTTTACCTAACTGTTGTTACCACTAGAACCGTGTAGACTTGAAATGGGCTGTTGCAACAGATAGGCGAATTACTGTCATCTGGATAACCATATTGAAGAGGAAAAGGAAGTAAATGGGAAGTGAAATATTAAACTTACTACCTGTAGACGCATATGCAACATCCTGAGCTAGGTCTCATGGTATGGCAGCTACATACAAAATTTGAGAAGAATCTAATCAGCCGTTGTCAAGTTATGCTCCAGAAATGGAATGTTACGGACCAACTGAGAAAATTCTGCCCATAGGTGGCGCCACCTGTAGACGCACATGCGCCAAACGCAATCCCAAGCAAGGTCTCATGGTAAAGGTAGCTACATACCAAATCTGAGAGGAATCCAATTAGCTGTTGTCAAGTTATGCTCCGGAAACGAAATGTTACGGACCGACAAGAAAAAGTTTTGACCCTAGGTGGCGCCACCTGTAGATGCACATGCGCCAAACGCAATCCCAAGCGAGGTCTCCTGGTAAGGTAGCTACATACCAAATTTGAGAGGAATCCAAGTAGCGGTTGTCAAGTTATGCTCCGGAAACGAAATGTTACGAACTGACTTGAGAAACTTTTGACCCTAGGTGGCGCCACCTGTAGACGCACATGCGCCAAACGCAATCCCAAGCGAGGTCTCATGGTATGGCAGCTGCATACCAAATTTGAAAGGAATCCAAGTAGCGGTTGTCAAGTTATGCTCCGGAAACGAAATGTTACGGAATGACCCTAGGTGGCGCCACCTGTAGATGCACATGCGCCAAACGCAATCCTAAGCAAGGTCTCATGGTATGGTAGCTGCATACCAAATTTGAGAGGAATCCAACTGGCGGTTGTCAAGTTATGCTCCGGAAACGAAATGTTACGAACTGACTTGAGAAACTTTTGACCCTAGGTGGCGCCACCTGTAGACGCACATGCGCCAAACGCAATCCCAAGCGAGGTCTCATGGTATGGCAGCTGCATACCCAATTTGAAAGGAATCCAAGTAGCGGTTGTCAAGTTATGCTCCGGAAACGAAATGTTACGGACTGACATGAGAAACTTTTGACCATAGGTGGCGCCACCTGTAGACGCACATGCGCCAAACGCAATCCCAAGCGAGGTCTCATGGTAAGGTAGCTACATACCAAATTTGAGAGGAATCCAAGTAGCGGTTGTCAAGTTATGCTCCGGAAACAAAATGTTACGGAATGACCCTAGGTGGCGCCTCCTGTAGACGCACATGCGCCAAACGCAATCCCAAGCGAGGTCTCATGGTATGGCAGCTGCATACCAAATTTGAAAGGAATCCAAGTAGCGGTTGTCAAGTTATGCTCCGGAAACGAAATGTTACGGACTGACATGAGAAACTTTTGACCATAGGTGGCGCCACCTGTAGACGCACATGCGCCAAACGCAATCCCAAGCGAGGTCTCATGGTAAGGTAGCTACATACCAAATTTGAGAGGAATCCAAGTAGCGGTTGTCAAGTTATGCTCCGGAAACGAAATGTTACGGAATGACCCTAGGTGGCGCCACCTGTAGACGCACATGCGCCAAACGCAATCCCAAGCAAGGTCTCATGGTATGGTAGCTGCATACCAAATTTGAGAGGAATCCAACTGGCGGTTGTCAAGTTATGCTCCGGAAACGAAATGTTACGGACGGACGGACGGACGGACGGACAAGCTGAAACCAGTATACGCCCCCGACACGTAGACGGACGGACGGACGGACAAGCTGAAACCAGTATACGCCCCCTACGCTACGTGTCGGGGGGTATAATAACCCTGGGACAGTCAGACATCTCAAGCAACTCTGCTTGAGGGGAACTCCGACATGTGTGAACAAGGTGTTACTAGCCAAAAACAATACCAGGCTGAAATAGGTGGAATTCCTGTGTTACCCCCCAGATAATGACATAGTGTACTGCCCTGATTTACAAATGACAATTCACCAAAACCCTAACTGTGAATGTGCTAACTCTCACATGACCAGTATAAATCAGCCCCAGCCCATCACTGGTACATGTAAGCCATCCAGCTACATGTACACCATTTCCAAAGCAAATAACGGAATTCACCAGGCTGGCACAAATCCTGCCTCTCAGAATTCTATTGATTATGTTCTTTTCGCTGGAACGAATTGATAAATCGACAGGTCATTGCTTGCTGAGTACAGGAGCCCATGGAATAGTGTATATAGGCCAACATAATTCCTGAACACCCAGACCCATACAGGCATAAGAGAATGGATGGATAAATAAAACCAATTTAATTATGTCTTGACTTTCATACTCTCCTATGCTCAATAACTTGTGATATTATACTGACTATATTTTCTATATACAATTTATTCAAGTTAAAACTTGATCACAGAAAGTGAAAAAAAAGAGAGTAAAAATAATAATTTTATATGAAGAAATTCATTATTCATTTATATTTTTAAAATTCCCAAATTTGATCAGTTGTAGGATAGCAAATCTAAGTGATGGAAGTGGTCCAACATGTCAGAGATGTACATAGGGTTGATGGTACATGCACTAATATGTGTGCATAAGATCCATCTTTAAATACAATTGTGCTCGTCATGAATAAATACACACCATGCAATATTCCCTCATACGAGAACAAACCTAGCGTTACATTGTGAGGTGACATTGTTGCTATGGTGATATGTTCTATATCTATACCATGTTCACAGATCGCAACAGTCCTGTGGTCAGTCAATAGTTTCATTATATTAGAGAAATATTGAATTAATTGTAAATAAGTCTGTGACAGTCTGAGGCAAAGACATAAATCCTAAGAAATGTAGACTTCAACAATTGTACTTTGTGGTCTGGATGGATGTTTTGCAAATGATAGATTTAGGCAATAACTGTGATACAATTCAGTCCCATAACAACAGCCTAGATGCAGTTTGAGATAACTGGATCTCTGTCCAGAGATAAATGGTTGTGAGATATATGAATTAGAATTAGAATAAACTTTATTGCTCACTTACATGTATGCCCGGAGGCTAAAGGCACGACATATAAAGATACAATAAAATACGATAAAAAACACACACATGTACATAAGACAGAGCAGTAAGCTGAGGTTGAACAGAATGGTTGTCAGATTGATATGACATATATAATGGCATACAGTGGCAGGGATTGTCAGATTGATATGACATATATAATGGCATACAGTGGCAGGGATTGTCAGATTGCTATGACATATATAATGGCATACAGTGGCAGGGATTGTCAGATTGATATGACATATATAATGGCATACAGTGGCAGGGATTGTCAGATTGATATGACATATAATGGCATACAGTGGCAGGGATTGTCAGATTGATATGACATATATAATGGCATACAGTGGCAGGGATTGTCAGATTGATAGGACATATATAATGGCATACAGTGGCAGGGATTGTCAGATTGATATGACATATATAATGGCATGCAGGCATACAGTGGCAGGGATTGTCAGATTGATATGACATATATAATGGCATATAGTGGCAGGGATTGTCAGATTGATATGACATATATAATGGCATACAGTGGCAGGGATTGTCAGATTGATATGACATATATAATGGCATACAGTGGCAGGGATTGTCAAATTGATATGACATATATAATGGCATACAGTGGCAGGGATTGTCAGATTGATATGACATATATAATGTCATACAGTGGCAGGGATTGTCAATGATATGACATATATAATGGCATACCAGTGGCAGGGATTGTCAGATTGATATGACATATATAATGGCATACAGTGGCAGGGATTGTCAGATTGATATGACATATATAATGGCATACGCAGTGGCAGGGATTGTCAGATTGATATGACATATAATGGCATACAGTGGCAGGGATTGTCAGATTGATATGACATATATAATGGCATACAGTGGCAGGGATTGTCAGATTGATACGACATATGTAATGGCATACAGTGGCAGGGATTGTCAGATTGATACGACATACATAATGGCATACAGTGGCAGGGATTGTCAGATTGATATGACATACATAATGGCATACAGTGGCAGGGATTGTCAGATTGATATGACATATAATGGCATACAGTGGCAGGGATTGTCAGATTGATATGACATATATAATGGCATACAGTGGCAGGGATTGTCAGATTGATATGACATATATAATGGCATACAGTGACAGGGATTGTCAGATTGATATGACATATATAATGGCATACAGTGGCAGGGATTGTCAGATTGATATGACATATATAACGGCATACAGTGGCAGGGATTGTCAGATTGATATGACATATATAATGGCATACAGTGACAGGGATTGTCAGATTGATATGACATATAATGGCATACAGTGGCAGGGATTGTCAGATTGATATGACATATATAGTGGCAGGGATTGTCAGATTGATATGACATATATAATGGCATACAGTGGCAGGGATTGTCAGATTGATATGACATATATAATGGCATACAGTGGCAGGGATTGTCAGATTGATATGACATATATAATGGCATACAGTGGCAGGGATTCAGGGATTCATAGAAGTCCAAATTTTTACTACCCACTATAAAATATTGAGTTCTTTTTATGCTCAAATTGAGTTTTTCCAAGTTTTTACGGCCCACCGACAAGTTGATATTGAGTTTTTGAATGTTTTTACCACCCTACCAATTAAGATATGAACAAATAGTTTCTGTAGTACTAAGGTGAGCTATCTGATGTGATTTGGATAATGGTCATCTGAATGACAAAAAAAACACATGTTCTGTATTGTAACTTGCTCACTTATTTTAATAGATTTCATTTTTTTGGACCTCGTGTTTGTAGCAACACCAACAGCGGTAAGAGATCACAAACTATCATAAACATTCAAAGATAATTATCATATAACGCTTGCAAGAGACGCTATAAAATCCTTACATCATCAGCGGATTTTCACGTAGATGTAGCAGCTGTCAAGCAGAATGATGTCTTGAACTCGGACTTCTACTTTACGTCCATCGCATGGTTGCCGTCGAACTTCAGAACAAAGGAACTGCAGGGGTAGAATTTTG
Source organism: Hanleya hanleyi (assembly GCA_036873755.1). Taxonomy (NCBI): domain Eukaryota; kingdom Metazoa; phylum Mollusca; class Polyplacophora; order Lepidopleurida; family Hanleyidae; genus Hanleya; species Hanleya hanleyi. The sequence goes on along the minus strand of JAVTVY010002829.1, from coordinate 1,107 downwards.
CAAAATTTTGCGAGAATCCAGTTGGATTCTTAGTGGCTTAGTTTGCAAGAATCCAAAGAATCCAAATTTGCGGAACCAAGCATTTCGTGACCAGTTGCCATTTTCACTAGTGCTAGTTACTGCACAACTAGATGTAAACTTCTCAATGGGAAAAATTGAAATCGCCTCATTTATTCTGAGGAGGGTGGTTAGCACACCTATAATAGCACAAATTAGTTCAGGCAGGTGATTATCTCCATTGATGAGCAGTATTCAACCTAAACATGTTTGGTAAGTGGTAAGTATATACTCTTAATTTTATTTCATTTGTATCTTTGTATTGCATATGAAACAAATATTGGAATAAATAAATAAAAATCTGGCCACCTGCTGCATTCCCTGACAAGCAGTAAATCAACAATTGTTATTAATGAACCTTTAAATAAAGACTAGGCTATGGATTTATATGAGATACGCAAAAACATTAAAAAATAAGGAAATTCCAGATATTTTTGTACCACATTTTCTCATTTCATACCATGATGGTTTTTACAGTGAAAGATAAAAATTACCAACAAAAAATCAAGAGTCGCGGACATAAACAAGAAATGCAATGCCGTTAAAGTTAAAATCTAGACCTCAAATAAACCGACTTCTGAAGAAATGCGTGTTCTCAGTGTAAAGTGCTAGACCGCGTTGTTGTTGTTGTTCATGACGGGTATCATACACGCAATGTCTACTTTGATTCTACTTTGCCCGATGTTCTGTCTTAGGGAAAATTGTTTGTCATTCTAATTATGAACGAATCCTAATCAAATTCATCTGCTAAATGATATGCAAAATGTCCCAGGTTTCATTTTCAGCCTCGTGTACATTCCGTCTGCTGACCGCGTGTTCGCCTTCAATTCCTTCATATAGACTGTTTTCGTCTGTTGGGTTTAACGTAGGTAGCTGTGCACCAGCAGCCGAGCGAAGGAGAATTCACTCATACCTTCGGCGCCAGTCGGGAACCATTACAAAGAGTATTCGAGGCTCCCAAAAAATAATCGAGCAAAGGTCTCCGAGGTTTAGTTAGCGCATTACGTCAGCAAAACATGTGAAAACCGCCACTTCCGTTTGTGTACGTTT
>JAVTVY010002828.1:0-34636 GCA_036873755.1 Hanleya hanleyi | reverse complement strand
GAACCACTTTGATTCTGCAAGGATCTGCATTGGTTCCATACACGCTTAGAAAACAGTTCCTATTTGTAATCTTTTAAGGTTCTTCGTATTAGATTATATGAAGATCTTCGAAGAACATTTCTTTTGATGGATAACAACGTTATTCCCCGCTCTAAAGATCCCTAAAAAGCGACACATACGCGCAGAAAATGTAAAGGTCACTTCTGCTAGTCTTTCCCCGTGATACCACAGCCCAATCCGACCTCTGATTGGGTGAGTGAGTGAATAGGATTTAACGTCGGTTTCAACACTGTACTTCAGACATATCACGACGTTAAAGATTGAAACCCATTCTACCACACCGTGTGTTTTGCCAAATAGCATTCTTACACATAAAGAAGGAAGCCCAGGTGCCATTTAATAGCCCAGTTGCACATTATTGAGAGAACAAGAGCCCGTCTGTTCACGGACGAGTGACCGCTGATCAGCTGCTCGGTTGTATAATTTCACTTTCGCATATCTTTTAACCCTGGACACTATTTTGAACTGGTGATAGCTGGCATAATTTTATCGTACCATCTCCTATATGCCGCGAAGTCGCGTGCCAATGAACCCGTTGGTACGCAGGGGGAAACCCTTTTTTTTAAGGACTAAAACAATTATATAGGCCAATGGAATGCTTCGCTCATTTCAAATACGTTTATACTTTAAAATAATGTGTATCAAATATCTCTTCCCGATGAAGACAGAAAAATCTTATTTTATTCATGCATGTCTGTGCCTTATTCCCCGAGCATCTGAGCGCTGCCATAATTGCCACAGCCGGTCCTACGCGAAAGCGAACTGGTGACGCCGTATGAAGGATTAGAGCGTCATTTGCAGATAGGCCCAATAAAACTTCCGCAATGAGCTGTTCATTGTTAAAATGTAAGACCATTCACGGGTCTAATACATGCAGTAGTGGAATGTGTTCAGAGGTTCAGACGCTCATTGTTAATAGTATGCTCATAAAACAATCGAACTTGCATCCATGTCCTGTTCTTTTCATTTTGATGACATCAAAGGCCTTAAATTTCGACGTAATTCACACGACTTTGATGTGACGTTATTTCTTTCTCGGTGCACCAAATTACGTCAACCTTGCCAGGAACATGGCGGCACCCAGATGCCAGGGAATAAGACAACGATTGAATAAAACAATACTTTCCGGCTTTCAGAGACGGGAAATAATTGGCACACTTAATTCATAAATACACACCGTCACGATAGAGGCGTAATTGAGTTGTGTGGATCATTTAACATGCATTAGGACCAAAATGTCACCAAAACTCCAGCAACAGTCTTCCCTACCGAGTGCGCATGCGCTCCGTTGAAGTCACCAGTCAAAGGCCCTGTATGCGACCTCGTGGATAGGGTTAGCTCACTCATCCTACGCAGCTCACCCCGACACAGAATAATACATCAAATGCCTTTTCCATACCACTCTCCGAGCAAACGCGCGATGAAGTTATATATTGAAGACCCAACCATTTCCAATCCAGCCAACATCCACATGAACCCGTCTTCGATCAGCCAAGCGCAAAGCTAGCTAAGATTCATAGCGTCTCCCTTCCCTCACAGCTATGCCGACGACAAATACATTTCCCTGGTGGTAACTCGAACATCTCCATGGCGCACTTATTATTACCTTTGCGCCCTATTGGACCTTCATTAACTTGAGAAAAAGGGCCACCATGAATAAAAATACCATAATCGATGTTGTGATCATCATCCCCTGTATACACGGGGTCTATTATGACGGAAATGCCCATCTTCTTGACCCTCGATTTCAGGTGATTTTGAGGCTCCAAAGGGATAATTTTAACGTCTGTAATTAATTTTTGACCGACGAATGGCCATTTAGTCTGCCATTTCTGTATTTTTATTCATGGCGGCCCATTTTCTCAAGATAATGAAGGTCCAATTGGGCGCAAAGGTAATAATAAGTGCGCCATGGAGATGTTCGAGTTACCACCAGGGAAATGTATTTGTCGTCGGCATAGCGGTGAGGGAAGGGAGACGCTATGAATCTTAGCAACCACACAGCCCACACGTTTAACGAGCAGATATTTGTACTAAACTTTCGGTACACGAGAGTAGTACGTAAAGCATGAAGATCGAATGGCTGAAAGCATGAACCGTGTCTGTACGTTCCAAGGTCCATTCATATACAACTGATACCTCCCCCTTCAGTCATATGGTATCTTCTCTCTATATACTACTAGGATTAACCACCGCACTAGCGGTGTAACTATAAGATAGTACAAGATAGTCGCTCAGGATACGACTGATCGATCAGATAAAAAGAAAACTAATCTTCGACAAGAAGAGTTCGTCCGGCATTTAGCTCTGCTGTGGCTAGATGAACATCTTACAAATATTCTACTACATAAACTTCAGAAAATCTTTGCGAAATAAAGACAAATCTTACCTTAGACGACCAACATCAGTGAAATCCAAACGACAGTAGACTGCGCGGGCAAAAAACGTTTCAAATTTACGCGCGGTTACAGGTTTTCAAAAAGTGGTATCGTGCAAGGAAACGGACTGAATTGAATCCGCACAAAAGAATAGATTCCAGCGGACAAGAAACCGCGATGGAAATATATATAGAAATATATATATAATTTATCTTCCCACTCTCGCACCAAAAAAAGAAGTGTTAATGATCAAACGCTGCATTCACAGATTTAACAATATTATATCATTTAAACATGTATTCACATACTGAACACAGCTATTCTTCTATATCGAGGAGGGCAATATTCTGGAATCAAAGCAAGTGATATTTTATGTGATCTCAATGCGCAGAATTTGCTTTTATTTCCATCGCAGTTTCTTGTCCGCTGGAATCTATTCTTTTGGGCGGATTCAATTCAGTCCGTTTCCGTGCACGATACCACTTTTTGAAAACATGTAACCGTTTTTTGCACGCGCCGTCTCAACCTCCCCACAGCGCATGCTCCATTTCGCAGGCTCCATTACCATCCCTGCCACCAATAGCGGAAGTTGACCTTTACTACGTTGCTATGACGTATAGGGGAAACCAACCAACGCACGGTTCGGTTTGAATCCGGCCGAACAACTCCTTTAATGTTGCACATGAGCGAACTACTTTTCATATGCTCTGTCCAGATAAACAGGGAAAATTATATCCAGATAATTCGTTTTAACGCTAGGTCAACAGAGGTATTATGCAGACGTGAAAAGTAATCGAAATGTTCGGTAAACATCTATTTTACTATATAAGAGGTCACTTCCGGCGATGTGCGCGAAGGCCCCGAATCCGGTCCAAAAATCTGACTGGTGGCTGGGATGTTATTAGACCCCCAGCGAGGTGGTTGGCGCCGTCTACCGTCGTTTGGATTTCACTGGTCGTCTAAGGTAAGGTTTGTCTCTATTTCGCAAAGATTTTCTGAAGTTAATGTCGTAGAATATTTGTAAGATGTTTATCTAGCCACAGCAGAGCTAAATGCCGGACGAACTCCGAGAAAATCGAATCTACAGCGCCCCCATCATGCCATCTGTGGGGAATCTGCTCCATTGCTACGTGATATGCTGCGTTGAACGGAGTAAGCCCAGGCAAGCGACGTTCAAGATTGAACTAGCTGAAATAGTACTATTGGATTATTCGCTCCATACAATTGGACAGCCTTGCTGGTTGCCCGACCCTTCAAACTACTACCTAACCCCATCGTTACACGGATTAACTGCTGCGCTGTATGGTCCGCTTCAGCTTTAGGCACATCGCTCGTAAAGCCCAATCTTCACGGGCAAGTTTTTCTTGACAATTTTTCCAGAACCAGGAAAAAAAAAGTGCTCGTGTAGAAAGGAAACAGTGACAACATTTCTTTGTCAATTCCCACTTGTTCAAATGCTGGATGTGCTAGCTTTTTCTGGACAAGTGAACAAGAAACTTCATCGTGTAGCTAGCGAAAGAGAAAATTGTCGTTTTTTGATGCGTGCGCATCCTTTGCGCCGTTCATCAACTTCCGGTATTTCCTAAAAGTGAAAGCAAACAGTTTCTCGATTTACTCGCCGGGTGGACTTCCGTCGTTCATGGCAACGCTGTCCCCACGACGAAGAAAACTTGTTGCTTATCTACGGACACGTCAAGGAAAGGTTGTAAGGAAAAATTGACCCGTATTGTTGAATATGTACCCAAAGATGTTCACAATGGTGAAGCACAACGCTGTCTGAAGAGATAAGGTATCGATGGCAGGCGAGCGATGTGGTCACTTCCGGCGTGGACCTCACTACTAACGATGACGTCATTTTCGTCAGAGGTCTTGAGTTACCTTCCTATTCATTCATTTATATTTATCGCGATATGTTTGAGAATTCTTGTCGAGAAATCCGGGCCGCGCTCACATCGCCGGATATGACATATATAGTAAAATAGATGTTTTCCGAAAATTTCGATTACTTTTCAAATCTGCAAAATACCTCTGTTGACCTTGCGTTTTTTAACGACGCAAGGTCAACAGAGGTATTTTGCAGATTTGAAAAGTAACCGAAATTTTCGGAAGATATCTGTGGACTATTTTCCCGGTTTATCTGGACTGAGCATATGAAAAGTAGTTCGCTCATGTGCAAAACTGAAGGGAGTTGTTCGGCAGGATTCAAACTGAACGGTGCGTACGTGGATTTTCCCCTGTACGTCATAGCAACGTAGTAACGGTCAACTTCCGCTATTGGAGGCAGGGATGATAACATTCGCAACTTCTCGGGGATCTCCGGTTTGAGATGTCCCTCGAAGGCCATTGACGCCATATTGGACTAGAGCGTGGTCACGTGTGTTTCGGTCTGCCAGGGAACTGTCAGTGACGTCACGGGAATTATATCTTGCCAATACGTGGCGTGTGTACCATTTAAACTGATGGTTTTCTATTGAAACGTGCTTCGAATGAAAGAATAAACAGTTTTTAGAATATCTGACGTAAATCAGAGACTCGCAGGGAAATATTTGCTGGTCGGGGATTAAGGCTTCCGCGAGAGTGATTGGGCTTCGGAGCCATGCGTATTAAACCGTTCTGGCGCGTCACATCTGGAGATTCATAGGAAATTCAGGTTGTCGTCCCGAGCGTAGAATCAGTCCCCTTCGTAGATTTCCGCTCGGGAGTTCCGAATGGGATGATAAATGAGCCTGTGAAATGGAGCATGCGCGGTGGGAAGGATGCCCTTTGTTCCGACAACCCCATATCCGGTGTGATGACGTCATTATGGCGAACAGTTTCAATAATACTGAAAGGTATCCTTCGGAGAAAGTTTCACACTCAGCCAGTATCGTTCTCGAGATATAGACCTACTTCCGCTTTGATGGTTTCATTTTGACGCCTTCAATGAATATTGGTGAAGGTTCCATGCCTCCAAAACAAATCGCTCGGGAGATATCGGCTATTTACAGTTTTGGTGATTCCACTTCCGGTTAGGTGGTCATTGTTTTAAAATAACTATCCTACGAGCAACATCTACGGTAACCCAATGACCAAGACGGGGTCAAGTTCAAATGAATTGTGTTGGGATTTTTTTCGGGTAACATGTTAAGGGATGGGCGAATTTACATATAGTGACCCTTATTACTACTGTGACCTGACTGGTCCATATATACAGTCTGTTGCTTTGCAGCTGCATTTTTCAAAACCTCTATTCATTTCCATATGTACCAGGGATATCTAGGATAGAGATACCTCTAGTTTTAGCGCTGATGCATATACTGAGCCGGTTACGGTAGCCAATAAGAGCGTCACCGAAGCAGCATATCAAAACTGATACAGCCAGCTCCGCTCGAAAGAATAGAGAAGTAGGCCCCTACTATCTAGACCACACCATCTGACATCTTGGGGAGAGAAATACGAGCAAGCCAGCTTACGCCTGGAAGGAAGTCCGTTCAAGCAACTGACCGACCGGGACGTTACATCAGTATTCGGTTTAAATGTGCAGTTATAGCACTTCAACGTCTTTGTATCTGATCGGTGAAAGCGACTAATTCCTATAGATCGATACTCTGAGATTCAAATCCTGGGACGAAATATCTGAAAGATCCTATCTGGAATTTTCCGTCCTAGGATAAAGTAATAGATCTACAGAACTGAGTGGTTTGTAGCAACTACCGAGGACAATTGTCGCAACTAACCGTTTGTCAGATCGCCAGCCGATGTCAGAATTTTGTTGTGAAAATAGCAGGCGACTGTTCATCTGAACGAGCGGTACAGAGCATGTTGGGGCTTATTGGCACATTAATAATAATTATCCGTTTCGAAAATATATCTAAATTCGTGTAGGCTTAGAATTTAAATTTATGATTTATAATAGCACCCCTGGTATCATCGGGCCGAACTAAAATTAGGAGTATCAAATACGAAATATATAGATCTCGTCGTGAGTTTGTTATTAAGGCCAGGATTAGGAGTTACTACAGTGCCTTGTTGCGGTCAGTCTGAGAATCCTAGGCCATCTGGAGAATATCAAAGCAAAACTCCAAATACCACAACTAGATATTACTATCTGGGTTATATTGCAGTAAATAGGGTACAAATCTTTTATACATCTGTATTTTTCGAAGGTGAATGGTTAATAATTTATATGTAAGCATGAATAATAAGTCACTATAGGTCATAATGGTAATATCAATATAGATAAATTGTATATAGATATATCTAGAATATGAATAACATTTAATGGAACAACAAAAGTAGATAAAGATCTTAAAGATATACGTAAGGAAAAATATCCTCAATCAAGTTCGCTTTGGTGGAGACTGCGGCAGGTACCGTATTCGCAAGGAATATATATTTCGTGGACAGTATATCAGTTCCTTCTAAAGGCCGAAAACAGGAGACCACACGATTCACATAGCGGGTCCATACAGCACCTGAGGCAAGCACTGTATACTTTTTTCAGGCATCCACAGTTGATTTCAAACACACGAATCATGGGTGTGAAGTGCCAGATATGGAAGAAAGCTATGGCACCGAACTGACAACCCCATTCTATAGCGATGCAAATGCCACAGCACAACGTGGCGGCCTTGTAACAGCAGGACTTCCAACAGTTAAAATTGACATGTGCACATCTCCAGATACAGCCTATGCTCTGGACACCCTCCGGCTCGGCGATCACGTCCTCAAAACACACCTGTAAATATCATCAATGTTCATTTGAAATCCGCAAATGAAAAATAAATTAATATATTATCAACTCTCTATCAATTGTACAAGTCGTTATAGGATCAACGCCAATGTCCACCAATCGTGATATTTCCTCCGTTTGGACCAATCTGATATTAAAACTCAGACTTAATAACCGCTCCTCTATCGGACATGTTTTTATCTCAATTAGCGACATGCGGTTAGTAGCGGTTATTAAGTCTGAGTTTTAATCAGATTGCGTTTGGACTGAAGGGGATATCAAGAAGGGACGGTGTCGTTAGCTTGGCCGAATGCACACCACTGTGGTCCAGTATCCTTCTGGGGACACCGCGGTCTACAGAGCGCGAAGCTAGAGTGTTTCATAACACGGGTTAGATTTAAGACTTTGATCTGAAAACTTCGGAAAAATGTTGGCGGTGAGTGAGCGAGTGAATATGATACAACGTCGCTTTAAACAATATTTCAGTCATATCACGACCTTTGGGTCCTATTCCGTTTTACATCTAGGAACCTCGCGGGTGCCCCAGTTAGTCGCCTCGTACAACAAGCTGTCCGAGGAGCCGTGGCCTATATTCTTGCCACGACCTGGGGTGTGCATGTTGACTGATCTTCCCCCTTCCCGACAACATGCGGATTAGTTAAACTGCACAGAAATGGTGAGCAGTTAAAGCTAGGACTTGGGGTCACTGAACGCTGTATTCAATTTAAAGAATTAAGTTATCTATCCCCTTAGTTACACAAAGTCAGTTCCTCCGTTTTCACTTGGAACAAGCCTTGGTATATCAGACCAAATAAAATCTTTACAAAATCTGTGATGTGAATTCCATCTACGAGCCAATCGGACCACCAATACACAATCGACGTCTATTGCCGGCGACATGTGTAAAAGCTCTTAACATCGCAACGGCCTTCAACATCGCATTTCTTCTTGCGATGTTAAGAATTTACCATGTCGATATTTTGGCACTTTGCCTTTTCCGATGTTGAGAGTTGACATCGCAAGAGCAACTGCGGGAGGGAGGGAGGGAATTTGGCTTAATGTCACACTCAAGTTTGTTTCACTCATATGGTGACAGTCAGTTTGGTTGGTGGAGGAAGCCGGAGTACCCGGAGAGAACCACCGCCCTTCGGCAAGTAACTGACAAACTTTCACACATGGACCAGCTGGGCTCGAACCCGTGCCGGTTCAGCGGTGCGAGGCTAGCGGTCACCAGCTAAGCGCCTTAGACCACTCGGCCACCGAGGGCCCCAAGAGCAACTGCGACGTTAATTATACACTATGTAGACATCACGGCTTTCGCAACTCCGTTACCTTATGAGGGCCTCCAGGTCAAGATCAGTCGTAGATTACATTGACCTATTGTCAAAGATCATCAAGTCCTACTATGGATGTTATGTGTTTGCGGAGCCGTGACATGTTCACCTAACCTACAGAAAAATGGGCCAACCTCACAAGAGAAGCATAGGTTTATGAACATCTCAACAGGATAGTTCCCCCCAAAAGTCTCATATTTTCAAAGATATTTGCTCGATTACGATGAACCTTTTCACGCATCATCGAGTTGACCAAGCCGACATTGGGTAACTATGACTATACCTCAAGTCATTTAATGTCTGAATGAGCATGCGCAACGTTAAAGTTGATCGAATTTCAAAAGGTGCAGAAGAAATTTAAGCACGATATTTCGCATGCACACGCTCACTTAATCACCAAATTGACACCTTAATAAAGTGTCGCAACAGTCAAAAAACGGTTAATACCAGATGTACTTACCAGGACACCATCACTTGTCTGTATCGAGCTCGCATCCTGTTGATAAACTTGGGACATTTGTAGCTCAGGTGTAGCCTTGTTCTATACTACTTGAGAACAACGCTACGGCTGCAAACCAATCACCAGATTGAGTTGTTGGGAAAGTGCCGGGCGAGCAACATTTGACGAAACCGTTAACCATAACCAATGGAATATTTGTATTGTATGTCCACTTACCTTTCATAAAACACCTTGTTTAAGAGTGACTGTCGAAGTGTAGCTTTGCAAGACATCTAAACTCTGACGAGGGGGTAAAACTGTCCACATCGCCGAACGCCGATTTCGCGCCACAACACCGCGCGCCAAAAACTACACGCACAGCGGTGATGGGGATAGTTTTACCCTCCTCGTCCGAGTTTTGACTTCTTGCAAAGCTAAAAATGGGCAGTTACTCATAAACAAGCTGTGTTATGGAAGGTAAGTGGACATAGAATCGAATTATTTTATTCGTTATGGTCAATTAGTTCGGCAAATATTGCCCGTACGGCACTTTCCCAGCAACTCGATCTGGTGATTGGTTTGCAGCCGTAGCGTTGTTCTCACGTAGTATAGAACAAGGCTATTCCAGAGCTAGGACATTTTTGACTTTCTGTCATCGGCCTCATCATTAGGATACGAATTAGACACCGAAAATTGATACTGCATCGTACTGAATACAGACGGTATTAACCATTGTCGTGGTTAAATATTTCTTGCAACTTTTGAAATGCACCCGACTTGAACTTTGTGCATGCTCATTCAGTCATGAAACGATATACGAAATTACCATTGTTACCCAATATCGGATTGATCGGCCGGATGATATGTCCGAAGTTTTATCGCAATCGAGCAAATATCTTGGGAAATATGAAGCTAAATTTTTTGGGGGGGGACTTACTTTTGCTGAAGTGTTTAGATCAGTGAAAAAATCAATACCGTAGGGCAAGTTGCATAAAATGGTCTACATGGGTGAATTTAATTCACTCTAGCCCAACATTAAAATCTGCTAACTGATACTGAAACATTCTCATTTCTTCGCCATGTACACTTTGCATACTGTAACATATACTAGTCTGTTCCATCTCCACGCCCATGATGACTGTGAAAGAATCCAGTCTAATAGACCAAATACTGGAATTACGGATGCGACGAATATGCAAGACGCTCGGGTTTATTGTCCTGTCAGTTTCAATTATAATTACCCATGTTGACCAAATTATGCACTGGTATCGCCAATCAGTATTGATTTTTCCACTGATGTAGCTGCTTCCAGCTACATGAGCATATCTACTTCTGGATCATTCTGGCGATCTTCCCAACTGTCAAAGGAGACTAGATGTCATCGCAAAAGATGTTATAGTTATTTATTAAATGAAATAGAGTTAGATACCATAGACATCTATCAAAAGAGAAGAGATACAGGAAAAGATGCCATGGAAATCTATCAAAGGAAGATGCCATACAAATTTATCCGAAGAGGACAGATGCCTTAGAAATAGATGTCATACAAATCTATCGAAGGAGAATAGATGCCTTAGAAACAGATGCCACACAAATCTATCAAAGGAGAATAGATGCCTTAGAAATAGATGTCATACAAATCTATCAAAGGAGAATAGATGCTTTAAAAAACAGATGTCATACAAATCTATCAAAGGAGAATATAGATGCCTTAGAAATAGATGCCATACAAATCTATTAAAGGAGAATAGATGCCTTAGAAATAGATGTCATACAAATCTATCAAAGCAGAATAGATGCCTTAGAAACAGCTGTCCTACAAGTCTATCAAAGGAGAATAGATGCCTTAGAAACAGATGCCATACAAATCTATCAAAGGAGAATAGATGCCTTGATTGGAAATAAATGCCATACAAATCTATCAAAGTAGAATAGATGCTTAGAGATAAAATCCTACAAATCTATCGAAGGAGAATAGATGCCTTGGAAATAGATGCCATGCAAATCTATGGAAGGAGAATAGATGCCTTGGAAATAGATGCCATGCAAATCTATCAAAAGAGAATAGTTGCCTTAGAAATAGATGCCATACAAATCTATCAAAAGAGAATAGATGCCTTGGAAATTGAGGTCATACAAATCTATCAAAAGATAATTGTTGCCTTAGAATACATGCCACACAAATCTATCAAAAGAGAATAAATGTCTTAAAAATAGTTGCCATACAAATCTATCAAAAGATAATAGATGCCCTGGAAATACATTCCATATAAATCTATCAAAAGAGAATAAATGCCTTGGAATAGATGCCATACAAATCTATGAGAAGGGAACAGATGCCTTGAAAGTAGATGCCATAAAAATCTATCAAAGGAGAATAGATGCCTTGAAAGTAGATGTCATACATATCTATCAAAGGAGAATAGATTTTTTAGAAATATATGTCTTACAAATCTATCAATGGAGAATAGATGCCTTGAAAATAGATGCCATGCAAATCTTTCAAAAGAGAATCGATGCCTTGAAAATAGATGCCATCCAAATCTATCAAAATAGAACAGATGCCCTAGAAATAGATGCCATATAAATCTATCAAAAGAGAATAGATGCCTTAGAAATAGATGCCATACAAATCTATCAAAAGAGAAAAGTTGCCTTAGAAATAGATGCCATTCTAATCTATCAAAAGAGATGCCATACAAGTCTATCAAAAGAAAATAGATGCCTTGGAAATAGATACCATACAAACCTATCAAAAAAGAATCGTTTCCTTAGAAATGGATGCCATACAAATCTATTCAAACAGAATAGTTGCCTTGGAAATAGATCCCATACAAATATATCATAGGAGATTAGTTGCCTTTGAAATAGATGTCATACAAATCTATCAAAAGAGAATAGTTGCCTTAGAAATAGATGCCATACAAATCTATCAAAAGAGAATAGATGCCTTGGGAATAGATGCCATACAAATATATCAAAAGATAATTGCCGCCTCAGAAATACATGTAGATGCCATACAAATCTATCAAAAGAGAATAGATGCCTTAAAAATAGATGCCATACAAATCTATCAAAAGAGAATAGATGCCTTACAAATGAATGCCATACAAATCTTTCCAAACAGAATAGTTGCCCTGGAAATAGATGCCATACAAATGTATCAAAGGAGAATAGTTGCCTTGGAAATAGATGCCATACAAATGTATCAAAGGAGAATAGTTGCCTTGAAGATAGACGCCATACAAATAGATGTCATACAAATCTATCAATGGAGAATAGATGCTTGAAGATAGATGTCATAAAAATCTTTCAAAAGAGAATAGATGCCTTGAAAACAGATGCCATACAAATCTATCAAAAGAAAATAGATGCTTTGGAAATAAACACCTCAACAAAAGTAAGTTCCCCCCTAAACATTGGTTAATATTTTCTAAGATATTTATGCGATTGTAAGGAGATTTCTCACAGAGCATTAGTTTCACCAGTGCAACAATCAGTGAAAATTGTTACCATGTAGGTGGTGCTATGCCTGAATGAACATGAATTCAATGCAAGACGGTCGCATTTCAAAAATTGCAAAACAGATTATCAAAGACAGATTTTATTCAAACACGAACAAATCCTAACAGGTAGAGCAAAGACAGTGCTACCCAATCACACAGTTTGACTAGAGCAACAATCGGTGAAAAAGATTGCCCTGTAGGTGGTGCTATGCCTGAATGAGCATGCATTGAATGTAAGACAGTAGCATTTTCATAAATTTCAAAACCGATTATTAAAGACAGATTTTATTCAGTAACGAACAAATCCTAACCGGTAGAGCAAAAACAGTGATATCCGATCACATGATTTGACCAGAGCAACAATCGATGAAAAAGATTACCCTGTACGTGGTTCTATGCCTGAATGAGCATGCATTGAATGCAAGTCGGTAGCATTTCCATAAATTACAAAGCAGATTATCGAAGACAGATTTTATTCAATAACTAACAAATCCTAACCACTAAAGCAAAGACAAAAAGCAGCAATCAGTGAATATGATTACCCTGTAGGTGGTGCTATGCCTTAACCCGGTCAGGCCTGGAAGGCCATTATGTCCCTCTCCTACCAAACTTTCTCTCCTATCTCCGGAGCGACAACAAAATGAAAGCAGACTTTTTAGTTTGTCATATTGGGGTCAGTTTGGACATATTTGCATACCCCCCGAACGGAGGATCATGGGTAAATCCAAGATAGCGGCCATGTGATGTACCAAAAAAGTGATATTTTCATCATTTTTCTTCAAATGTTCTGCTTTTCCTCGCAGAAAAATGGGTGAAAATGGTTTTATTTCGCATCGGACTATTATTTACTAATTTATCATGCAGTTTTTGCAAAGAATATACATAAATAAAAAATTCGAAAAATCTGACCAAAAAAATCGACCAAAAATGCCTTTTTGAAAATGACGTCAAATGTTTGCATCATGTTCTGGTAGAGCGTGACCCAAGGGTGTATTGTGGTAAGTTTCAGCATCCAATCTCCAGAGGTAAGAAAACTATTGGAGGGGGGGGGGGGGGGGGGATACGGTAGCGTCCTAGACCTGGACAGGTCCCAAATGTCCCAGTGATTTACTCATGGTCCTCTGTTCTGGGGGTATGCAATTACGTTCAAAATGACCCAAATATGACCAACTAAAAAGTCTGCTTTCATTTTGTTGTCGCTCCGGAGATAGCAGAGAAAGTTTGGTAGGAGAGGGCCATAATGGCCCTACAGGCCTGACAGGGTTAAGGCAAAGCACCACCAACTCGGTAATCATATTCACCGATTGCTGCTTTGGTCAGACCGTGTGATTGGATAGGACTGTCTTTGCTTTAGCGGGTAGGATTTGTTCATTATTGAATAAGATCTGTCTTTAATGATCTGTTTTGCAATTTATGGAAATGCTACCATCTTGCATTCAATGCATGCTCATTCAGGCATAGCACCACGTACAGGGTAATCTTTTTCATCGATTGTTGCTCTGGTCAAATCGTGTGCATGATTGGATATCACTGTTTTTGCTCTACCGGTTAGGATTTGTTCGTTACTGAATAAAACCTGTCTTTAATAATCGGTTTTGAAATTTATGGAAATGCTACTGTCTTACATTCAATGCATGCTCATTCAGGCATAGCACCACCTACAGGGCAATCTTTTCCCCCGATTGTTGCTCTAGTCAAACTATGTGATTGGATATCACTTGTCTTTGCTCTACCTGTTAGGATTTGTTCGTGATTGAATAAAATCTGTCTTTGATAATCTGTTTTGCAATTTTTGAAATGCGACCGTCTTGCATTGAATTCATGTTCATTCAGGCAAAGCACCACCTACATGGTAATCATTTTCACTGATTGTTGCACTGGTCAAACTAATGCTCTGTGAGAAATCTCCTTACAATCGCATAAATATCTTAGAAAATATTAACCAATGTTTAGGGGGGAACTTACTTTTGTTGAGGTGTTTAGATGCCATACAATTCTATCAAAAGAGAATCGATGCCCTAGAAATAGATGTCATACAAATTTATCAAAAGAGAATAGATGCCTTGAAAATAGATGCCATACAAATCTATCTAAAGAGAATCGATGCCCTAGAAATAGATGTCATACAAATCTATCAAAAGAGAAACGAGGCCTTAGAAATAGATGCCATACAAATTTATCAAAGGAGAATAGATGCCATGGAAATGAAATAGATGCCATACAAATTCTCTAAGCCAAAGGGGAAGAGACGTCCAAGATATCTGTCAAAAACAGATAGGCCAGGCATAAATGAATTACCTCGCGTTGCCTAGAATTAGAAATCTATCAAGCATGTTCAGAAACAGGATATGCTCTCGAACCTGTCACCGGACTACTGATCTATACCCAAGTTTCATAAAACAGTCCGATTTTTCAAATCTCAGTCTCTCTGCGTTTATGAGGAGTCGCAAGTTCGAAACCCGCTGAAGGCTTTTATTATTTAGATTTTTCCCTCTTAAAACTGAAATGTCAGTCTGTAAACCAGTGTACGGGGGAAATGTGCGACTGCAATTCTTTTGCAACCGTGCATCGAAAATGTATTGTCGGCCATTTTTCTCCTGCTGTGGACTCGTCAGTTGAACTTACAGCTATATGACTGTTGATATGGTTTGGATCTCTGTTGAGGTCCATGTTCAAGTTAGCGGCCATCATTGGGTCGGTTATACTTCCAACAGCCGGTTTAACGATGAGAGATATCCAGTCTGTTTCTCACTGGCGGGCCAATGTTGTATGCCAGAAACGCGGAAACAAAATTATCCTTCGAATACATGCACGAGAATCGTCAGGTCACATGACAGAACATTTCCGGTCACATGGCGGAACAGTTCCTCCCATGACTTAATAGTATATTTGCATATGCAATTCACATCTGAATATGACCAACCAACATTCTTACGCAATAGGCCTTCTCTTTCTTTTCTGCTGCACAGGACACTGACTGATTTGATGCAAGTCCCTGGAAAATCCTTAATCTCCCATTTAATGCGACACGAATATAATCACTGGATAGAACCCACAAACAAGTATCGCTCTCCAGTTCGGGATTTTTCATCGGGGGTTACATGCAGAATTGCTAATCTTATCATATGGCGTATATTACATATATGAAATTTAAGGAAAATTGTTGCAAAATTATCAAAATCGATTATTTTCCCTCCACTTGAATATAAATAGAAGCTGGAAAATATGAATATCTTGACTGATAAACATTTCCACTATCTGAACGGAGTTCAGTGGATATTGGAATCAGTATATTCCTTCATGATACCAAATTATTTATTCGCAATTGTATGAGAATTGACCTGAGGCACTCGCAACTTTTTTGATAACATTATAGAAAAATTGAAAAAAAAAACTACCGCTATGTAGTATACACAGGGTATGTATGCCTATAAGCAGAAGTTCATAAAATCTATGGACTTCTGCTATAACCTATTAAAGTAACTATGCAAAAGTGATGAACCAACAAGGCACCACCTAGTCAAGTTGCATTCATGTTGCTTCAAAGAAGTATCTTTGAAGCAAACATGGAACCAGACACGCATCCACCAAATTAAAACACTGAGGACAGCACACAAGACACAGACAGGGCGCTTACATGGTGCAATAAAGACAAGTGATATTACAGTGCTGGACATCACATTATCAATATCCTGTTGCTTCTCAGCAAAATGCATTGAAGCAACAGGAACCTGTGCCCACCAGGCACCCATCAACCAATTATACTACTCTCTAAAATAATTAGATTGAAATTCAATCTATTAGATTGAAATTAGTGACCAATCTTTCATTGGATTGAAAATATTCAATCTAACAGATTGGAAACGATAAAATGAATCTGTTGTAGACAGAAAATTCAATCTACTAGATGGAATATTCAATCAAATAGATTGGTCACTAATTCCAATCTAATAGATTGAATGTTCAATCTAATTATTATAGAGAGTATAATAGGGTCTAGGCATATATATCCGGTGTTTATACTACATACTGGTATAGTAGTTATTCAGGAGGGGCGTGCAGTACCATATTTGGCATCTTACCTTAAATTAAGGAATGGGGTGTTAGGTTCATGAAACAGGGCGATGCCCTTCAGCCACACGACGGATAATTTCTGACAGATTGCCTGGCTGGGTTCAGAGTTTTCTCCCTTCAAAAAAACGCAAATGGAAGCGTCCACGGGGTCGCGCGACCTCATCCCAGTAAAAAATATTTTAAAAAAGTGTTCGGCCGTTCTACAACACTTAACTCACATGTATTCATTAATGAATAATTTCCCTTTATTGTCAGATCAAATTTAACAAGACCCGTTTCAATCTTCCTTTATTACAGTGTTAACAACTTCGCTTTCATTTCATTTGCTTCAACGATTACGCAACTGACCCAGTTTTCCGTTTGGAATGAGGCGGAAGTTAAATGAGCTAAAACTTGTGAAGAATATGACGGATCTTGTTAAAATTGGGCGGGCAATGAAGGGAAACTTTTCATTAATAATTCTATAACAACTTGCTAACTGTGCATTTATCTGAAGTGTTTAGAACAGTTGTGTGAAATGTACATGTGTCAAGTGCAGGTGTTCATTTGGGAGATTCTATTTCACACGTCGGGCGAGGAAAGGGACGTCTGCTTTCATACAATTCACAATCGATTGATTAAATTGATTAACAAAGCGACACAAACAGGCCTATATATATCCGCGTATGTTTCAAACAGCCTGACTTCTCTGGCAGAATCACTCCCCAGTTGAGAGACCACATAAACTCGTCCACTGATATTGGCACGATGCCAACCGAGACGGGAGCAAAATGCCAATATCAGTGGACGAGTTTTGTCAACAAAGGGGTGAAAGGATGTCAAAGTTTACCATATTTTTTCAACCTTTCATTATAATCTTTGTTGATAATCAGTTTGAATAGTGCAATAGAATAGAAATAATGGTTTGATAGGCGTGCCCCTATGACGCATGCCTGGGTCCAGAAGGTATGTTTGGTGAAACCCCGATGTCTCTCTTCCCTGTCGTTCTCGGTAGAGTGTTTCACTTCCTGTTGTGCATACCGAGGGCCCGTTCACCCCACATGCCACTATTCGCCCAAATTATCTAGTATCCTAGGGTGTATGTAGGCGCCTAGTCCGAACCCGCATCAAACCCTCTCTGTGGTTTCTCTGCTGCTGATGACGTCACAGTTACGTGATATCTGATGACATTTTTTGTCTCATTAAAATTCCATTGTGGTTGCTTGATGCTATACGCTGATTACACCCAAGGTCATACAACCCACACTTCCATATGTCATACAAACCACATTTACGCACCAAATCCAACCACATCTGCTGTTTCTCTACAACTTACGACGTTACAGTCAGCTGACCTGTATATTTTTCTTTGGATACACCCCAAGTTTTCAAATGCACTCAGTGACCCCTATCCAAGGTCAAAGGTAAAAGATCAACCCCAAGGTCCAAGGCCAATCCATCCCATTTCCACCTCCATTTACGCCACACGAATGCTGTAATAAGGATTTCATGTCTTATATTGGACATAAGAACTTCGCAGAGAATGAGGACTTCACTCAGAATAAAACTTCACCGAGAATAAGGACTTCACTGAGAATAAAAACTTCACCGAGAATAAGGACTTCACTGAGAATAAAACCTTCATCGAGAATAAGGACTTCACTGAGAATAAAAAGTTCATCGAGAATAAGGACTTCACTGAGAATAAAAACTTCTCCGAGAACAAGGACTTCACTGAGAATAAAAACTCCATTGAGAATCAGCATCTCATTAAGAATAAGGACTTCGATGATAATAAGGATTTCTTTGAGAATAAAAACTTCATTAAAAATAAGGACTTCACTGACAATAAAAACTTCACCGAGAATAAGGACTTCCCCGAGAATAAAAACTTCACCGACAATAAGAATTTCTCGGAGAATTTTAACTTCACCGAGAATAACGACTTTCCTGGGAATAAAAAACTTCACCGAAAATAAGGACTTCACTGAGAATAAAAACTTCATTGAAAATAAAAACTTCATTGAGAATAAAAAACTTCACTGAGAATAAAAACTTCACCGAGAATAAAAACTTCATTGAGAATCAGCATCTCACTAGGAATAAGGACTTTTCACTGAGAATAAGAACTTGCGCCTGTGGGCTCGAAGAATGAACCACAGCTACATATGGTTTGCTCGATAATATATATTGTAAAATTTATCACTACATTTATAATAATATTCAGACAACAGCTTGAAATTTATCGATAACGTGTGGCAGTCTAAGACGTAATTGATAGTGATAACATTTATGTTATTTCGAAAGGTTCCAGCTCAGCTATATGGACGTTGGGTGTTGTGGGCACACTATGATCGGCTTAAAATCAACCAATAGTATTTCAGAACGCAGGGTGAAAAAAAAAGAAGAAAAAAACCCCACAGTTTTTCTTCATATACGGGGTGTTAGGATACTTTTTTTTATGTTGTTCATAATTTTTACCTCCGTCGATCAGACGGAGGTCTAGGAGCGCAACGTGAAATCTCCCGCCAAATAATTGTCATATGGGGAACCCACGACTCGTATGATTTCCAATAGGGATTGCAATGGTTCCCGACGAAATTTTGAAAAGTTTCTGGACACAAATGAATGCTTACGTCACAAAAGGTGTGCATCCTTTGCAGCGCTTCCACCGGGTCCCTTTATTCGAGGGTACTAAATTCGCGCGTGTACATGTACTTATAGCTTCGCGCTGGTACAGATGGCCGGTATGCGAGGTAAAGACAAACCTGCGCTTTCATAAAAAGTAAATTTTCACGAAAGAAAAACTCGCATTCCAGATAGTATAATTGGAAACTTCCTCGAGAATCTCTGAATCGGCAAAAAGATAAAGGACGACTGTCATCCACCAGGATGCGAGTCGGAAGTAAGAAGTCAAATTCAGAGTCATAGGTCAAAAACGTAAAACTCCGAAGAACTCTCTCGGCTTTTTCTTTTCTTTTTTTTTTAGTTGGGGGGTGAGGGTTGGGGAGATAGCGACTGAAAAAATATATCTTCCCATGCTTCAATCGTTATCTGTGAATCCGATCAACAACCTAGCCGGATAATCTGTCAAAAATTATCCGTCGTCTGGGTAAGGTTGAAGGGTCATCGGAAGCTCGAACTGTGATACAGGCAAAAACTGTTGTTGTTGTAGTCTGGAAAAATAACTCTGCCTCACGAGGCGCTCTCTCGGCTTTTTCTTTTCCTTTTGTTTGAAGATGGGGGGGGGGGGGAGATAGCGACTGGAAATATATATCTTCCCATGATACTTCAATCGTGCGCTCATGAATTCCACGGAAAAGCGGACATTGCTAAACAGCCCTTTTTCGCATAAAATTCACTCCACATTCTGTCGTAGACCCTATATTAGCATGCTGTTTGTTCTATTCGCTTCCTATGATCCCCGGGAACAAGCCAATAATAGAGAAGATGTGTTTTAATAGCGAAATATTTTTCCCGCAATTTTTTAACATGAAGAACTCGGGAAATTCTAAATTGTCAAAGAAGAAAAATTGCACTTTACTGAAAACTATACTATTTTGAACATCTGCAGAAAAGATATGCATGTGGCGGGAGCTGTATACCTTAGTAAAAATAAGAGGTCAGAGTTTTAATTTTCTAAGTGGAAGAGATAAATTCACTCTAGGAATATTTTTTTGAAGAAAATGTGTAATTAATAAAGCACTTTTACCGATAAGATTTAAAAAGCGCACTCGTGATTCCATCACGATTTTTTGTCGATTCCGTCACGGACTAGATTTAACCCCTGGGATGATCCAGTCGCGTTTTTCTCACGATGAAAAAAATCTTATCATCCTTGGGTACTGTATGTTAGTAAGAGATGTCATATAAGAATAGTCAGATTGAAACAGAGCAGCAACAAAATAGACAAGCAACACTAGTCAAGAGTCCTGTCCGTTTCAGGTGATTCCGTCACGAACATTTCGAAGCATGATTTACTGAAAATGCTGGATCATCTGTAGATTTTTCATGGATCCGTAAACAGATGTCATATAGAATAGCAAACTAAACTTGAAACTACATGGGTATGACCACGGAACTTCCGAGTACATGACTTTGAATAAAGAAAAAGTCTTCCCAACGGTGATTCCGTCACGGTGGAATTCATGATCTGTGAATCCGATCAACAACCTAGCCGGACAATCTGTCAAAAATTATCCGTCGTCTGGGTAAGGTTGAAGGGTCATCGGAAGCTCGAACTGTGATACAGGCAAAAACTGTTGTTGTTGTAGTCTAGAAAAATAACTGGCATGCACTCTATGGAGAAGGGCCTCGTGAGGCACAAAGTGCAATTTTTTGTTGTTGTTTATCTGCAAATCCGCTCAACTCGATGGGTATCTTTCACTTGTTCTCACAGTTGCCTGTGTAAACATATATACAGATATTTTTTTAAATAGATTTTTTTATAAGTGTATTTCTCTTTCATCTTTGGCTCAATTAAAGTCATTCTCTAAAATGTGAAGCCGAGTTAATACAGTTTTTAATTATTTACCAAACCCTGTCCTCTATGACATAGAATAAAAGAGAAGTTGGGAATAGAACCGCTCAACACAGTCATTTCTAAACATCAAGTTGTAAGTATTTTTACTTACTCTGTACAAGCTGAGGGCATTTTTGTGGCTTTTGAAAATTTTGAGATTTTTGCGAGTCTGTCCATATTTAACTAAGCGACGTCCAAGCGAGCTAATGTACGCGCGTTATATTCATATCAAGTATGGTGCGGCTTGTGTTCAATGAGGCTTGGAATGTTTATACAATTAATTTTCTTCTCACTGTGTTACACAATAAATATTTGCTGCGTGGAATCCAGTCATTTGTTCCATAGGGCAATATTCTCATCAGCCATCACCATTCAATGTGAATGTGATACATGTACAAGTCCATGGTCATTGATACAGTAAGGTGAAGGCGAAGGTGACCTGTAACACCAGTATACAAAATTATACCGAGCGCATTGAATCCTCATCATATGATGTTGAGACAGATCAGAACGAAGTGTCGGTAAAATCAGGTGTGTTTTGAAGAGCATTCTCTCATCAATGATGATGCTATA
This sequence comes from Hanleya hanleyi, assembly GCA_036873755.1. Taxonomy (NCBI): domain Eukaryota; kingdom Metazoa; phylum Mollusca; class Polyplacophora; order Lepidopleurida; family Hanleyidae; genus Hanleya; species Hanleya hanleyi. The sequence continues at coordinate 13,060 of JAVTVY010002828.1, read as the reverse complement.
CTGTACACATACAAAATCTGAAGTGTTGCTGTGTTGGGCCTATAGCACAAAATCACAAGCAAGTTGGTACAATTAGGCACACAGGGTCTCATTTCTGTCGCTAACGTGTTGATTTGGGTGAGGGGATCCTCTCATGGGGAGGTGTGGGTGGGATGGGGCCTAATGTCTCAAGCACTTTTCCAGGTTTTCCATCAATATACTCTATTCCATACCCCAATATTTCAAGCACGTCAAATCAAACAAAAATTATTTGCTGGGAATGTGACTTTCACATCCCTGTCTGGACATGCTAGTGAGGAACCCTCAATCCCAGATTAATTACCATTGATGAAGCTAACGTCCAACAAATGCAAAATTGAGCTTGGCATCCGGCCGTATGTTATTCAGTGATGTATTACGCTACGGACCCTGTTGCCTCGACGGAGGTCTTTGCGCTCATCCAGCGCTTGTTATACCAAAGTTTCGTTGTTTTTGAAACGTACATATAGTGGTCGTAGTTAATCATAATTCTATACCGCGTAAAGACATGTGATATTTCAAACGTCACTTCGGTCTTGTGCAATTCTCGATATGATAGGTGATGAATAACGCACAAAAATGTTACTTCGTGGGTCGAGAATGCGTATTTCGTCAAATCGGCTGAAGATTAAACAATATACACGGCTTGTATGGTCGTCATCAGCGTGTAGGATATATTTGTATAACATGGTTCACTCGTGAACAATTTACCTAGCCATTATTAGCTAGATACTTGTTGTCCGTCTCGCGACAGCGGATGATCAAATCGCTAAAACAATAGACTGACCTATCTTCCTGGAACGTTAATTAGGTATCAGGTGAGAATTATATCTGGTGTAATCAGGTAAAATGTTCAGTTTAGACGGGGAGACGAGAAGAGCCGCTAGAATAGTCGCCAACTAACTCGAGAGTATTCCAGAAAAGGCCACCATCATGTCGACTGAGGAGGAACTTGATATGGTAAATCGAGACCCTAATGGCATTAACAATCATATGGCGGTAAGTGTTTGATTTCGTCTTCAATTCAGATAGAAAATTCAAAATATTGTTTCACTATTTATGTGTATCTGATAAAGCATAATTTTATAGATTATTAGTATGTGGTGGAAATGTACCGGTTTATTGAATGAATTTCAAAGCGGCTTTCCATGACGTGGAAAATCTCGCGAAAGACATCGCTCAGTTTGAAATAAAGAATAATTATATATAGAATCCAATAATCAATAGGTTCAATGATCCACTGAAAAATTTCATCAAGTTCAGTTCTGATGTGACAACAACCCCAGTCTTCCATCCAACTCTCCAAAAGAACTTGAGTGAGATTTCACTCAGGTATGAGTGCAAATTCCCCCCACTCAAGCACTTGAGTGAAAAATTTCACTGAAGTTGAGTGAATTCCACTCAAGTTGAGTGAGTTAAATTTGAGTGGAATAAACTTCACTCAACTTGAGTGAGTCTTCAACTCTAATTGAGTGAATTTTACTCACATATGAGTGAATTTCACTTGAGTGGAACGAATTTCCACTCTACATAGTTGAGCGAAACTTTCACTCAAGTTTTTCTTAGAGAGAAGGATTTTTATGGAGACGACAATAGTTCCAAATTAGCCACTATAAAACTGTTTTTCATTGACAAAATTATATTCCTTTTGTACTGTATTGGGGAGCTCGTGAAATCACAACTCCGAACAGCGCATGTCAGCTGAACGACTATTGTCTGGCTTCAAGCACTGCCCGCAATTGAAAATATCGTTAACACGCTCTCAGCGTTAAGATTACTCCGCAATATATACCTTCCTTCTTTCCTCTAATAGCCTTTGTTTCATCAACTAAATATATCCCAACAGTATTTAATAAATAGATTCTTGATTTTCTCACCGTCCTCAACGAATCTATTTGCGTAGGGAGCTGCATATGTGCGTGATTAGTCCCATCGTAACAAACCTACGTGCTCCCTGGTCTTCGGGTCTGTGCTGGAGCATTCGACTGCGGGCAGTGCTTGTAGCCAGACGATAGTCGTTCAGCTGACATGCGCTGTTCGGAGTTTGGTGAAATCAGTCTCTAAGAAAACGTTATTATTATTTTTCAGACCATATTTCCATATCACACTTATTAGAGGAATATTCATTCCAGATTAGAACCTGAGTAAAAAAAAACTCCTTGATAAATTTTGGAATAAAAAAGTATAGTTGTTCTTATGTAAACGTCAGATTTCACATAAACAGCTTGGGGCGAATTCATCTTCACAAGTCCAGATAAATCTTAAATCCTCACAGTCGATTGAACGATACACAACTGGCTCGCGAGGATGGGACGCGCGAAATATTTTTGACAAGAGAAGGTGTCATTGGTATTTTACATAGTATGACGTGACTGAAAACTTTAATACAGTTTCTTCTGTGCGCGCAGCCTTAAACCTCAATAACTTTCAAGGCCATAACTTAGGCACTTCGAAATATAATGTATGGAATAATGTATTTTGTTTGCGTAGATTGAACTCGCCGATATATTTATTTTATTTTTTTGTTTATTTATTTATTTATTTTTTATTTTTGATCTCGCAATTGCTACTAAACAATCTCTCTATTGGCGCAGATATACGAGTAGGGGTAATATAATGTATTATCGATATATACGTTATGTGGGCTTATCAGTGATATACTATTTTTATTTAAATTATTTACCACTGAGACACCCAAACAGGCAATGATATATATTAAGGTGGTATGTTGTCAGAGAGACATTAACGTTTTCGTCTGTTTGCAGGTGGCGTTTGAGGATGTGTTGGCAGAGCCCGATGGCGTTCGAAGTATGGACTGTGTATGGAGATCGTCCTTCAAATGTTTTAACCTGTGGAAGGGCCTGTGCTATAAGATTTCCACCCTCCTCTGTGGTATCTGTCTCGCTATGTCATGGGGCTGTGAATTCTCACAGATTGCCTTCCTGCACGTCTGGTATATCACTCCGCTGTTCAAGGTCCTGGAGATCAACTGCGGCTGCGCAAAGAGACTGTATGGACTCTGTGTCAACTGTTGCTTGGACCCACTGTGTGAATCATGCGGACTAATCTTCCATGCTTTCAAGAGACCATAGACACGTCTATCATTGAAAAGACTGGGAGAAATTGTATGTTATCTTAAATCAGAGCAACAGTAAAATTGGGACAAAACACAAGGTCCGAAATGAGGACGATTTACTAACCAACTTCATACCATGACTTCTTGCATGTTAATTTCCTACTGTATGTGATTTTATGCATCTGCGCGAACCCAGTCAAATCAAATCAAATCCCGACTGACGATATTTAATCGTCGGACATGTGAGGATGGTCGAATATGGTGTGTGGAAGACGGGAACAATAAGAGAGCTTCATCCATAACTTGTGTCGAGCTGAGGAAATATAAAATCTCCGGGATGAAACTGAATCTGACAAGATCTGTTATGTAAAAAATGGCACAAATGTAGACCATTAATCCGTGAACGTGAAAGGACAGAATTTTCTCAAAACAGCTCAATTCGGCCACGGTCTGAAATAAAAGAAAATGCGTACCGGAATGATTTTTTGATATTGTCATAATAATTCGCGAGACATAGACATAATTTTTACTTTCGGACACACCATGTTGCACGGCAACCCTTTTCCCGTAAATAGTTCGATCGCAACTATATGCACATAAACAGGCTTCCCGAATATGTCTCCATGGGTTTTCAGGGTTCCCGAAATCGTCACCAGTCATGACGAGGTCGATCAGTACGAATCAGCCTGGCCCTCGAAAGATGGGTTCCCGAAAGAGCAATGTATTTTTAGATTTCATTCTGACCAGTAAAATGGGCACCGATCTATGATCTATTGGTTTGTAAACACTCAACTTCACCTTTACATGACTTTCCTATTGAAATGATTTCGTGTAATCCGCGGTTCTCAGGACGCTCAACTTCATATTGCTCAGGAATGCTATTATACCGACCTGGGAGAGGACACCATTAATGTCAGACTTTACATAAATAATATATGTTATGTTATACCGTGCACACACAGATGTTGTACAACTGAAAATGTCATGACTCTCCCAACTGATAATAGAGTTGAAATTTAGCCTTGCCCCGAAATATAGTTACAGATTCAACAAAATAAGGCTTGTCAATACTATTACTATGTATTTTTAATATCACATATATCCTGAAACTCATAGCTTCAGAAACACTTTTTTCCCGTCTCATATGTATAGCGAATCAACCCGGGAATATCCCGATGTAGGGCATTATTTTGCAATAGCAATTCAATCTGATTCGTATTGTTTTATTTTTTATTTCGATTCATTGTATTTGAATTCCACTTAATATCAATCTTGATGAAGTGTCGAGTTGGGTATTTTCCTGATAAATGTCCACTGGGTGTATTTACATTGATAAAGTGTCCACGGGAGATCTTTTCCCTGACAAAGTGTCCAATGGGAGTATTTCCCTGATAAAGCGTCCACTATTTACCTTGATAAAGTGTCCACCGGGGATATTTACCTTGATAAAGTGTCCAATGGGGATATTTACCATGATAAAGTGTCCACCGGGGATATTTACCTCGATATTAGTGTCCACCGGGGATATTTACCTCGATATTAGTGTCCACCGGAGATATTTATCTTGATAAAGTGTCCAATGGGGATATTTGCCTTGATAAAGTGTCCACCGGGGATATTTACCTTGATAAAGTGTCCAGTGGGGATATTTACCTTGATAAAGTGTCCACCGGGGATATTTACCCTGATAAAGTGTCCACCGGGGATATTTACCTTGATAAAGTGTCCAATGGGGATATTAACCTTGATAAAGTGTCCACCGGGGATATTTACCTTGATAAAGTGTCCAATGGGGATATTTACCTTGATAATGTGTCCACCGGGGATATTTACCATGATAAAGTGTCCAATGGGGATATTTGCCTTGATAAAGTGTCCACCGGGGATATTTACCTTGATAAAGTGTCCAATGGGGATATTTGACTTGATAAAGTGTCCACCGGGGATATTTACCTTGATAAAGTGTCCAATGGGGATATTAACCTTGATAAAGTGTCCACCGGGGATATTTACCTTGATAAAGTGTCCAATGGGGATATTTACCTTGATAAAGTGTCCACCGGGGATATTTACCTTGATAAAGTGTCCAATGGAGATATTTACCTTGATAAAGTGTCCAATGGGGATATTTACCTTGATAAAGTGTCCAATGGGGATATTTACGTTGATAAAGTGTCAAATGGGGATATTTACCTTGATAAAGTGCCCAATGGGGATATTTACCTTGATAAAGTGTCCACCGGGGATATTTACCTTGATAAAGTGTCCAATGGGGATATTTACCTTGATAATGTGTCCACCGGGGATATTTACCTTGATAAAGTGTCCAATGGGGATATTTGCCTTGATAAAGTGTCCACCGGGGATATTTCTGATAAAGTGTCCAATGGGGATATTTACCTTGATAATGTGTCCACCGGGGATATTTACCTTGATAAAGTGTCCAATGGGGATATTTACCTTGATAAAGTGTCCACCGGGGATATTTACCTTGATAAAGTGTCCAATGGGGATATTTACCTTGATAAAGTGTCCACCGGGGATATTTACCTTGGTGAAGTGTCCAATGGGGATATTTACCTTGATAAAGTGTCCACCGGGGATATTTACCTTGATAAAGTGTCCAATGGGGATATTTACCTTGATAAAGTGTCCACCGGGGATATTTACCTTGATAAAGTGTCCAATGGGGATATTTACCTTGATAAAGTGTCCACCGGGGATATTTACCTTGATAAAGTGTCCAATGGGGATATTTACCTTGATAATGTGTCCACCGGGGATATTTACCTTGATAAAGTGTCCAATGGGGATATTTGCCTTGATAAAGTGTCCACCGGGGATATTGACCTTGATAAAGTGTCCACCGGGGATATTTACCTTGATAAAGTGTCCACCGGGGATATTTACCTTGATAAAGTGTCCAATGGGGATATTTACCTTGATAAAGTGTCCACCGGGGATATTTACCTTGATGAAGTGTCCAATGGGGATATTTACCTCGATATTAGTGTCCGCCGGGGATATTTACCTTGATATTAGTGTCCATCGGAGATATTTATCTTGATAAAGTGTCCAATGGGGATATTTGCCTTGATAAAGTGTCCACCGGGGATATCTACCCCGATAAAGTGTCCACCGGGGATATTTACCCTGATAAAGTGGGGATATTTACCTTGATAAAGTGTCCACTTGGGGTATTTACCCTGATAAAGTGTCCACTGGGGTATTTACCCTGATAAAGTGAGGGAATTTATCTTGATAAGATATCCACAGGGGAGTATTTCACCGATAAAGTGTCAACTGGGGAATAATATTTCCCCTGAAATATTGTCCTCTGATAATGTTTCCCCTGATACATTGTCCTTTGATGATATTTCCTCTGATATATTGTCCATTGATAATATTTCCCCTGATACATTGTCCTTTGATAATTTTTCCCCTGATATATTGTCCTTTGATAATATTTCCCTGATATATTGTCCTTTGGTAACATTTCCCCTGATATATTGTCTTTTGATAATATATCCCCTGATACATTGTCCTTTGATGTTTCCCCTGATATGTTGTCCTTTGATAATATTCCCCTGATATATTGTCCTTTGATAATGTTTCCCCTGATACATTGTCTCCTGATATATATATATTGTCCTCTAATAATTTCCCTGATACATTGTCCTCTGACAATATTTCCCCTAAATCCCATCCCCTGGTTCCCCTGAAAGATTGTCTCACGATAGGTTTCTTCTCAATAGGCTTCCTCTAAATCTAACATGAGCGAAAGACGAGCCTTTTATACACTGTAAAAAATATGTTTAAGGAATAAACATGGATTTTCCCCACTTTTTCAACACGTATAATCTATAGATTGACCTTTACATTGTTAACGTGTTTAGGATATAAACGCAAATTGAAAGATATTTTATCGTTTTCTCGTTTAACTTTATATACTGAATATGTTTATAATTTAAACGTCGATCTAAACGTGTTACAAAGCTGGATAATTTTCATGTTTTCTTCTCTAAACGTCTCCTTTACAGTACAGATTTATCATTTCCCTAATACAGCTATAGCGATCCCCATTGTCCCCCAAATGGAAGTTTGCCTGATTCGGTTATTGATTTATTGAAGACAATAAATACATATATCGAGAAATTAAACAAATTCGCTCTCTCCATAGTTGAACGGTTTTTATCAATATAGAGAGTAGCTCCGTAAAAATATACCTCTAAACGTGGTGAAATATTAATGAAACATGTACATTGCAGGTTGTTTGAAAATACTGGTATGTATATAGTAGTACTGCCTAGATAATATCGCGTGAACAGAGATAACTATATATAGTGAACGGTCGGCTAATACTGGTGTTAATATTCTATCATATCAAGTCATGGTTTGTCGATCAAATTACGGAGTATACAAACCTGCAGCATTATAGAAGATGCAATATTCAGGTTCTGGTGGCATGTGTCAATCAATTTGCCAGATTGTATTTATACGTAATATTTTATGATTTTTCGAAAAATGCCGCAGATCATACAAGTATGGCATGTATGGTTATAATCTGGTCACTTAAATTCATTTATTCTTGTATCGTAAATGTTATAAAAGTGAAGAAAGCATACGAGTTTTATTAATTATTCATTAAGCACACACCCGAGACCGACAGAAGAATTAGTCGAACACCGAGGTCCGGGGCAAGATTTGCGACAGATGAGAGAAGAAAGTATTCTAGTGGACCGTTTGTGATAGTTCTCCGTAACCCTTTTTTATAATGGATAAACATATTTATGGAGGAAAAGATTTTATTTTTTATTGGTAAGACACCGCATTTCATTCTCCTCCTTTCACATCCCCCGAGACTGTTGTCTTTGACTACGGGTCAAAGTAAACCAGCATATTGCCTCCTGTAATGTTTCCTGTTGACAACCAAATTACTTGAAATAACACAAAGAGAAGAACGTTGATACGCCAGAAACTCAATTAAAATATGGAGAGGACAAGGAAAGCACATAATAACCGTATTCAAAATGGCTGAATATTTTCTTCTGATATCAGATTTCACATTTATTGATAAACCGTTACCTGTATACCAACGGTGGTATATGGCGGTGATGGGTCGACCGATATGGTCTGTTTACCTACAACAACACTGTCGGCAGTGATGGAGACCATTGTGATGTTAAAATGTCCCGATATGGGGCTGTCCGAACACGCTCCTTTAAACACTGCTGACCGTGCGTACTACAGAGAGAGTGTTAGAGAAAACCTTTGCATTCTTCATAGTAATGAATTATTCTGATGTCACGTTTCTTTGGTAGAAAACGCCAATCGGAAAACCGACTCTTAACAGGGGGGGGGGGTGGAGATCAGGGGTGCCGATAGTATACTCATTTTTTTTCCAATAAGTCATTTTATTATTATAATTGTTGTTATTTTTCAATTTAAATTATTTTTCCTCGAAGTTAATTTTTGAGAGCCTAGATACATCCAAGGGTGAATTTTAAAACGAGTTAGTAGGAAATGCTCAGTGTCAAACATGATCGATTTTTCAGGTAATACACCTGTACCGGGACATTCCCTGTGAAGCCTCGTCCAGAGATAATGATATGCAGCAGCTATTCGATCAATCAATAATTATTTTCAATGATGCGCACCTTCCAATCTCAACTTCACTTAGGAACAGTGTGTTTATCCGAAAACCATTAAGTGTCGCTTAGGGAGACGTTATAAAAGTCCGTGGGAAGTTTTCATAATCTAGACGCACATAACATATCCCTATCATTAACGTTGGGACGGGCTCTCCTGAAGGAAAAATCTAGCATTTAGATTGCTTGGAATTCGCTTCATCCATAGCATACAATGGCGCAGGAATCAGCAGAAGAAGTCGACCTGATCAATAGGGATCCAAATAATCTTAACGACCATGTTAAGGTAAGAAATCGAGAATTTTGTCTAAGAAATAGTCTAATTAATTGTTAACTTGTTAAAGCGATCGTAAACCCTAAAGTAAAGTTCCATCAAATGAAAGACCATTGCGAACAGTGTCGGGAAATATTTATTGTAATTTTTTACGATTTTATTACACAGAGTAAACTGCAAATAAAGCATGGTATTCTATGGTGGTCTGTTGCAATCATCTCTAGGTCCAGTGATGCCACACTGCCTTAATACATATATTTCAAACTTTGTTTGCACTTTCCAATGCTTGATTCAAGCTTAAGGTGTGTATACTTTGAGTTTCAACACAGACTCACTGTTCCAATGTGCATGTTTCACCAAAATCTGGGAGATGTTAACTCATAAGTGTCAAGTCAATTTGAGTCTTGCATTTAATTTCCCCGATTTTGGTCAAACATGCACATTGGAACAGTTAATCTGTGTTGATACTCAAAGTATACACACCTTAAACTTGAATCAAGCATTGGAAAGTGCATACAAAGTCTGAAATATATGTATTAAGGCAGTGTAACGTCACTGGAGCTAGATATGATTGCAACAGACTCCCATAGAATACCATGATTTATTTGCAGTTTACTCTGTGTAATAAAATCGTAAAAAATTACAATAAATATTTTCCGACACTTTTCGCAATGGTCTTTCATTTAATGGAAACTTTATACTTGATGGTTTACGATCCCTTTAACTAGATGTATAGTTTGCTTATGGTTATAACCCATGCAGTTAATTCAGCAGTTTTTCGTATATGCCAAAGGAATTTATACTGAAGTGATGGAACGCATAACGTATAAAAAATTGCAATAATATATTACCAGGAATATTCAAGACAAAATTATCTTCGCCAAATCTTTTCAGAAGTAGTATATGCTTTGCTTGACATTTTAGAAACAGTCAATTGCGACGTTACACAATTTTGGGGCGATATGTCCAGTCAAACAATTTAGATCCATTACTTGAGATAAACTGACTGGGTACGTACGTGGGTACCGCTAAACATTTTACAAGCGATGATTGCGACAAAGCCGCATTTTAGAAGCCGTGTTTGCAACAAAGTGGCATTTTAGAAGCCGCTTTTGCGAAAACTGACGAAATTACTGGGCACCGCTAAACATTCTAGATGCGGTACGATGATTGCGACAACGTTACACATGTACTATGCGACATGTCCCGTTGAACAGTTCTGAAAACAGTGCTTGAGATAAATTGACAGAGCAGCTGAACGTTTTGAAACGATGATTGCGACAAATTAACACAATTATACTGATTTAAACATTTCAGAAGCGGTGATAGCGACGAAGTGACACAATTAATGGGCGATATGCCCCGCCAAACAGTTCAGAAACATGACTATATAGCTAAACATTTTTAAGGCATTACGATAAATTGGCATGATGTTATTCAGTGATATACCTCTTTTTTTTTAATTTAAAGAACTGCAATAAGATTCCAGTGTACCTGATCGCTACGCCATGATTAAAGAATGATATTTGATCAGTGTCACAATCGACCAATATGCTTCACTGAAGCCTCAAACATTCAAAATTGTGGCAGACGCCCTAAGATTGCTTAAAGGGCAACATCCTATCATTTTAACTGATTGATTATTTTTGCTGTACAAACAATAATCTCCAATCCCAACCACCTATATGCACCCAAATTTTATTTCATACATGACTGGCATCGAAGACAATGGGCAGCGCTATACTTATGCTGATGTGTGTATCTCCCATAAATATAGTGACACTGGAGTTGTATCGAAGACAATTGGCCGAGCTATACTTATGCTGATGTGTGTATCTCCCATAAATACAGTGACACTGGAGTTGTATCGAAGACAATGGGCCGCGCTATACTTATGCTGGTGTGTGTATCCCCCATAAATATAGTGGCACTGGAGTCGAAGACAAAGGGCCGCGCTATACTTTTGCTGATGTTTATATCTCCCATAAATATATATAGTGGCACTGGAGTGACATCGAAGACAAAGGGCCGCGCTATACTTATGCTGATGTGTGTATCTCCCATAAATATAGTGGCACTGGAGTGACATCGAAGACAATGGGCAGCGCTATACTTATGCTGATGTGTGTATCTCCCATAAATATAGTGACACTGGAGTTGTATCGAAGACAATTGGCCGAGCTATACTTATGCTGATGTGTGTATCTCCCATAAATACAGTGACACTGGAGTTGTATCGAAGACAATGGGCCGCGCTATACTTATGCTGGTGTGTGTATCCCCCATAAATATAGTGGCACTGGAGTTGTATCGAAGACAAAGGGCCGCGCTATACTTTTGCTGATGTTTATATCTCCCATAAATATATATAGTGGCACTGCTTAATTGTCTCAGGTTCCAGAGACTGAGAGCTGGTGGAGCAAACCACGGAAGCCTGAACTGCCAGGTTTATGAGTATAGGGTGTGTCATTGGATTTTAACTTTGAACAGACTTCAAGCCATGAATTAACACGATATCGAATGACTGATTCTGGATACTAGCAAATCCACTTAGGTTATAACAGGACAACTGGCGATATAAGTGTCTTGTTAGGCATATAATTGACAAATGGACGATGGACAGTTTATCCTATTTTATTAATCGTTCACGCACCACATGATATACTTTCAAATGAGATCAGTGGACTATTTTGGCGGCGAGCCAAGAACTCCTTACCAGACAGCTTGACCAAATCACTCATAAGAGACGATCTTAAGTAGATAATACGTTAAAGTTAGTGACATATTTTGTGATGAATTTGGACATCTTAGATGAAAAATCCAACGACTGTACAATCAAGTACCAAGTATATCACTTGACCTCTAGAATGAACCCTCAAGACTTGTCCGAACCCATCACAAACCTCAACCTATAGGACTGAAAATATGCTGGGTTAAATGTTGAAAATGGGTTAGTGTCTGTATGAAAGGTAAGAATGTCACCGAAAATAATGCCACTTCCTTTTCAAATTCTGAACAGCGCATGTCAGCCGAACGACTTCCGTCTTGGATTCAATCACTGCTCGCATTTCAAATATCATTAACTGGCTCTCAGCTTTGAGATTAATTCGTAATATAAACCTTCCCTCTACCCACGAATATCCTTTGTTTCGTCAACAAAATATATCCCAAAAATATTTAATCAATAGCTTACACTGATAAAGAGGTTACATTCTTGAGCTTCTCTACCTTCTCAACGAATCTATTGGCGTAGGGAGCTACTTTAGTGTGATCAAGGACTGTAGGATTCTCTGTTAAATCAAGATATTAACAGACAGGGTCAGCGTGCTTTTCCAGCCGTCTCCCCTCCAGCGATTGGTCATTCGACCCGCACTATTTTAAATTAAGACGAGCATTCTTATTGGATCACTATTCATAGGAGCCATCCCGTTCTACATACACAACCACGTGACTGTGTCAGTTGACCCATGACGTAGCCCGGCCTCGTTTTCGATCTCAAAATCTGCCGTCTAACTGGGGAAACGTTGTTGTTGCTGCATCAGCCAGTAATTGGCCCTCTCCAGGAGGGTCCAATGCTTTTGGCTAGATCAGTCCCAGAAAGTCTGAGAAAGTTATTCGGAATCTAATGACCCCGGTGATTAGGTTACTTCCACATAATACATCATATCCGATGGGAAAGAAATGTCCGAGACTTTTATTCAAGCTAGCTAGGACATTTTTTCTATCCTTCCTAACTTGCAAATAAAGAAACAGTCCTAGCTAGGATAAGAGTATTACCTTTCACACCGGACATGAGGATACGAGAAGCCAGAAATTGGAAAGACAAGATAAAACATGAGCGTTTATCATCATGGAATATCCCATGCTCTATTGAATATGGTTGGGTGGGGTGGGGGGGGATGAGTAGAGCTGTTATACGGCTTATGCTTGCAAACCGTATATGTGCATACATGGCTAGTTATGGTATGGGAAGTGTTCGTGCCGTTTCTCCACACGTCACGGACCTATCAAATCCCTTCCAATCGATAACGATCAGATAATTGT
>JAVTVY010002827.1:0-33407 GCA_036873755.1 Hanleya hanleyi | reverse complement strand
GGATTACCTTATTTGTGTGCAAATAATTCAATTGTATCAAACGAAAGCAAATTCCAGACAGTGTAAAGACATATATGATAGGCCATGTTGGATTGAAAAGCTACAGCTAAAGCAATCGTAAATAAAGGGAGCATTGTGTCTCAAACTGTATGTTCTCCATAATCTTTCCGTCGTGCGTAGTTTTAGCATTGATATGCTCACAGTGGTTGTTAATAAACTGTGTAGCATTAAGGCTATTGTGAGCTTGTCAGATATAATGTATGTGTGTATGCTCACCCATATAACCTGAGCTATGCTATATCTTGATGCGAATTATATTCGACGGTGTTAACCCAAATACAAGCGTGTATAATGCAGACAGTCAACCTAGATTTCGCGGTTCAATGCGACATATGTTTTCCTGGAAGCGAGCATTTCCACGAAACATTACAAAATAAACAAAATACCTGGAAAATAACTATAAATTATTGAACATGATGTAGGAATGCATGCCTCATGCTGTGCAGAGAAGCTGTAGCCCGGATTGAGAACTGATCTCTATCATTGCGTGGCCAACCTGTTTATCAATTTATGTCACTTCACGTATAGACATAGAGGTGTTTTTATTATGTATATGTGCTAGCGGTACATAGGAGTTACTAATTGTAGCATATCAACTCAGCATAACACCCTTATAGAATAGTTAACATCACTTAATGTTAATGGCCATAATAATTATTTTAAACTTTCTTGTCTGTATACATAATTCTCATAAACGCAGACAAATATGCAACGAAATAGATCTATTGAAGATTATGAAATAGAGGATCAGACAGTGGATCAGAAAATGTCAAATTATGTGAAATCTAGCAAGATGGTATTGGTGACCAATAATATACATATGCAAAACAAAACAAAACGAACTACACAAGATAAACAATGAACAAACATGATAATTTTTAACTTTTATGAAACAATGGCAGACCTGAGTGAAACTTTACTTTCTTGTTTGCAGATGGCAAATATTATTTTAGACTGTGTAAATATATACCATAGACTGCCAATAAAAGAGGGATAATACTATAGAGGAATTAAATGATTCATTCCTATACTTGGTCTCCTCGTGGCAGACAAACAAAAAGGGCTATTCAACTTATACTACGAAATAGAGGGTTATTGAATGTTACAATTATTTGAACAAAAACAACTGAATAAAACATGTCAAATCCCATGCAAGCTAAGGTCTGTTCACTCTATTGGAAAGCGAGATAGGTTATATGTTGCGTATGTGTCATGTTCGTGATTTGAATTATAATCATGATTAATTGCTTATATCGGGGAAATGACAGGTGTTTCCCGATATGTGCCAGTATACTAACTTATATGGGTATTTTCATGTATTAACATAATAAATAAAAAATTTATAAATGTGTTGTTCTTATTTCCTTTACATGTATTATCAGGAACTATCTCGTCGCATATTTGTAACGCAGCTCTATAGCTCCATATTTGGAACATGTTAATAAATTCAGACACCAGATTAGACAGAACATACTCTGGTGTTGAATTCTTAACACGCTCACGCGCATGATCACCCACACATGCACTCACAGACTCTCAGCTTTACATAAGAACATTGATCAGAGGCAATTCGGTTCTTAACATGTCAGTCCATGACACATATAAGTTTATAAAACCGGGTGTAACCTATACGAATGTAAATAGTATAAATTTGATTGTAATGACCACCCCTTCGAATTATACGGGCTGTGCACTTCGTGATAGTAATTTTCCGCTATTCAACACATGTTCAATGGCAATACCTTTCAAGAGGAAAATGCGTGTATTATATTGTCAGATCTCATCGGATTCAATATTTTCCTGTAAAATTCATGTTTACTAACCATTCTAGGAAGCTATATTGTGAGACACTCCGCCGAGATTACAATACAACTATCGGTTCATTTGAATTTACTGTTCCCTATATGTGTTCGCCGAAATCAGCACTCGGGTATTTCCCCGAAATCGATAAAAAAAAGTTCACAGAATTAAATTGTGCCATGGATAGATGGTCAACTTTATGCCATTAAACAAGCCACCGTTGTCAGTGTATGTGTACAAAAATCTACTAGATTAGTATATATACAATAAACACGGAGCTTCTCCAAGTGAACACATGTACTCTTGAAGCCTTCGAACTATATGCGGTAATCTCAAGTGAACATTGATGACATCAAATTATATATCGAAGATTTTGTTTACCGTGAATCGTGATAGATAAAAATCAAGTCCCACAGGAGTCGTTTTATTTATTTGTATTTCCCATGGCGGCATGCAATTCATTTATTCCCAGTGAATCGTTTATCTAACTACACCGAGGAATTATTACAGCCGCCAAGATTGTCCAAAATATATTGTACGAGGAGATCAAATATTTCGTCAGTTCATTTTGACTAAGAATTCCAGATCTTTGGTCTCATTGATAATTGACGTCTGATTAGATTTTGCTCGATTGAGACCATCAGCCATAGTACTAGGCTCCACCACGCTCTACCGAATTTACTACACTTTATATGAAACTGTCATTCCATGCCATCATATCATATGCTTTAGGTGTGATTTGGGGCCTATTTATATGTTCCACATGCAGAGCTTCATGGGTAAACTCAAAATGGCGGCGACGAGGGTGAGAACGTTTTACGCATAAACGTACCCACAGGCAGACAGTTGCTTTGCTAAGTTATTATCAAGTCATTTGTTCCGGAGAATAAAGCATAAATAAAAATTAGGAAAATCTTGCCGAGAAGTCGATGAAACTCTACGTTGCTTGACATACATATATTTGCCTTTATCAAACACTACCTAAGACCGAAAATAACTTTGACTATAATTTACTTGCTCAAGAAACTATATTCGATCTTCGTATATATACTACTTCAACTGGTTCATTTGGTGGACAAGGAATGCGTTCGTGTGCATGAGACAAGGAAGTTGCCTTAGAGTTCGTTTTCTGGGTGTGTACATGTATATATTTAGGTGTCAGTTCAAAAGTTTTCATCGTTTCGGAGCGTTTGGTAATTGGAGGTAATTCGGAGAGGGGAGTAATATACCGCCCAGGACTGGGAGGTATGAGAGCAAAGGAATGATAGTTTTAGAAGATAGATTCGAAATGGTTAATCGGACAATGTAGCCTAATAATTACTTTTTTCTAGAAAAAAAAGGTTTATACGTCCGAAATACTGGATGCCTTTGCTCCTGTGCTTGACAAAAATATACACCTGTGATACATGCATAGCCAACTTCTCGTCTCGACATAATTTTAATCCTTTCTTCACTAAAAACATTTGTATTAAAACAATCTTGTGTGCTATCAACAATTTATATTGTATCAGCACAGTCTCGTGTTGAATCAAAACAGTGTTTGCGTTGTATCAACACAAGCTTGTGCTGCATCGACACATACCTGTGTTATATCAGTATAGACGTATGTTGTTTCAACACAGACGTACGTTGAATCACCAACGATAAACATGTATGCTGCATCAACGCGGACTCGCGTGATATGAACACAAAATTCTATCTTGTCAACATAAGCGTTGAATATATCAACTGAAACGGACGTTGCATCAACATAAACCCATTTCGTACGCAGGCGTACTGCAACACACATTTCTCGTCCTCGTACAGTACAAGTGTTTTGTGTTGATACAACACAAGTTTGCCTTGATACCGGATAGCTCTGCACCGTTGCCCACCCGGGGCACTGAAAATTGTCATTGAACCGAAAGCGACGGGCTCCATGTGGTAATACAACATATCTGTCCCCTTCCCCTCACCATTCCCCTTACATGTCTTCCAATACAAAGAGCGTTGGATTTATTCGTCACGTCAGTAGTAGGCTAAGTGGATATTGATGCGCATTGACATTTGACCTTTGCATATCATTAAGTTACCAGAAATGACATTTGACCCTGCGCAATGGTGTTTCCCGTTCTGTTGGTGCTTATGTGCAGGGATAAAGGTCACTTCCGGTTACGCGATTTAATAATATGTAAAGGTCAATATACAAGCGTCTGGTCCGTCATTCAATATTCAGCCGTCATTCGTTGGAGAATTTCCGAGTCCATAATCCAAAGACCTAATTTGTGTCAAATATACTAGAACGCACACTGGCATTCGGGGTAGGACATTCGTCTCTTGAAGGTCAGTGTCCCTGGACGCTAAAATCCAGAACTCATTGCCCGACGGAAAACTGCGGCGTCCTCCACCTCTAACGAACTCGCTGTCGCCATACGAGTAAAATAACCTGGAGTGTGGCATTAAACTAGCCCCGTGTTAATGGAAACAAAGGAAATGTAAAGAATGTACTTCTGCTATGGAGAAGTCGTGTTTTAGCGTTAATATCTATATTCAGCCGTCGTCCATAATACAACGTCCGTGTCAATAATCGAAAGACCTATTCCGTATAACATTCAGCATTAATTTTGTTGTATATTAAATGAAAATAATAAAAAAAACACAAGATGGCTTCAGATCCGCATCACTGAGCCTTATTGTTTTCTACAAATGAATTTCCAAGTCGTTATTTGTACAGCATATATTGCACCTTCGTCACGCTTTGATTTTGTCTGTTAGCATATGAGTTATTAGGAGGCCAATCTAAAACCGGGGGGAAACTTGAACGGAGACAACGAACAAAAAGTAGAGAGCTTCGCAATCGGAGTATATTGGGCCTTCTCTGTTCCATTATGTTTAACTAGAATCTCATATTTAGCCCACCATCACCAGATGGTGGGCTGTGCAAATCACTTTTCGTCCGTGGTCCGTCGTCCGTCCGTCAGTCCGTCCGTCCGTAAACAATTCTTCTTATCGCGATTTCTCGGGAACTACTGCATGGATCTTTCTCAAATTTGGTACACAGGTTCCCCTTGGGGTCTAGTTGTGCAAGATACCTTTTTTGGTCCGATTCGAAGATCCAATATGGCCACAAGGCGGCCATCTTGGATTTCCCCATGAAACCTTGTTTTCGCGATTTCTCGGGAACTACTGCATGGATCTTTCTCAAATTTGGTACACAGGTTCCCCTTGGGGTCTAGTTGTGCAAGATAGCTTTTCTGGTCCGATTCAAAAATCTAATATGGCCACCAAGGCAGCCATCTTGGATTTCCCCCATGAAACTTTGTTATTGTCATTTCTCCGGAAGTATTGCATGGATCTTTCTCAAATTTGGCACACAGGTTCCCCTTAGGGTCTAGTTATGCAAGATACCTTTTCTGGTTCGATTCGAAAATCCAATATGACCACCGGGCAGCCATCTTGGATTTCCCCATGAAACTTTGTCATTTCTGAGAAAGCATTGCATGGATCTTTCTCAAATTCGGTAGACAGGTTTTCCTTGGGGTCTAGTTGTGCAAGATACATTTCCTGGTCTGATTCGAAAATCCAATATGGCCAACAGGCAGCCATCTTGGATTTCCCCATGAAACCTTGTTATCGTGATTTCTCAGGATCTACTGCATGGATCTTTCTCAAATTCGGTACACAGTTTCCCCTTGGGGTCTAGTTGTGCAAGATACCTTTTCTGGTCCGATTCGAAAAACCAATATGACCACAAGGCGGCCATCTTGGATTTCCCCATGAAACATTGTTATCGCGATTTCTCAGGAACTACTGCATGGATCTTTCTTAAATTTGGTTCACAGGTTTCCCTTGGTGTCTAGTTGTGCAAGATACCTTTTCTGGTCCGATTCGAAAATCCAATATGGCCACAAGGCGGCCATCTTGGATTTCCCCATGAAACCTTGTTATTGCTATTTCTCGGGAACTACTTCATGGATCTTTCTTAAATTCGGTACACAGGTTCCCCTTGGGATCTAATTGTGGAAGATACCTTTTTTGGTCCGATTCGAAATCCAGTATGGCCCCCAGGCAGCCATCTTGGATTTCCCCATGAAACCTTGTTGTCGCGATTTCTCAGGAACTACTGCATGGATCTTTCTCAAATTTGGTACACAGGTTCCCCTTGGGGTCTAGTTGTGCACGATATCTTTCTGGTCGGATTCGAAAACCCAATATGGCCAACAGGCGACCATGTTGGATTTCCCCATGGAACTTTATCGCGATTTCTCAAGAACTACTGCATGGATCTTTCTCAAATTTGACACACATGTTTCCCTTGGAGTCTAGTTATGCAAGATGCCTTTTCTCGTCCGATTCGAAAACCCAATATGGCCACCAGGCGGCCATCTTGGATTTCCCCATGAAACTTTATCGCGATTTCTCAGGAACTACTGCATGGATCTTTCTCAAATTTGGTACACAGGTTCCCATTTGGGTCCAGTTGTGCAAGATACCTTTTGGTTCGATTCGAAAATCCAATATGACAGCCAGCCGGCAATCTTGAATTTCCCCTTGAAACATTATCATGAATTGTCAGGAAGTAATACAAAATTAGTTTTTAGAAATTTGGTACGCCGGTCCCACATGGGGCCTAGTTGTGCAAGATATCTTTTTGTGGTCAAAAATTCAAAAATCAAATTTGCGCTTCAAATTAATAAGGTATTCCTGAGATGTGACGTTGCATCACAAGAGTCGGCGGATCAAACGGTGGGGCATATTCTATATATTGAGTATAGAGAATATCCATACTTCCACCATCTATATCAAGGAGTTCAAATGATCCCGAATTAAAATGTATTTCTTCAAATTTTAAATCAGTTTACTTTAGTCCGTGCCGTTACAAGTGAACTGCCCCACCGTTTCCTCTGCCGATGGGTCGGCTACATGAGGTATGTCACTTTTGTGACTCAACGTCACAACTCGACAACTGTAGACTATCGGTACTGCGTGTTTCGATCCAACGGAGATAATCAGGATGCAGCCACTTTCAAAGTTTCAACCTAACTGCAGGGACCGTATCCCTTCTGTATTAAGTTGTGTATCGGTACAACTTTGCTTTTTTAGAGCATGGTATCTCAAAAGAGATATCTTAAAGTAGCCCAGTAAGCATAACAGAATTAGCATTCGTTCATAATTATGAAATCTTAGGTAGGGCTACGTATGTATCAAAGCTCATGCCAAATTGTCAAAAAGATGTGTCTTCGCTTACAATACACAATGATGACACGTGCAAAAAATATATGAAAGACCTTCTTTTAATTTAACGCGCACGGTCATTTAACTATACACGCACCGTCGGTATGACCAGTATTTAACAGAAATTCTCCCCATGTATATATTAAAGGCCGAATAAATAATAAACCTAGATTATCCAACTGTTTTAGACTAGGAAAATCCAAGAAAGAAAGAATGTCGTTTCAGTGTGCACCGGCACGTATTAAAGGAGATCACTAAAGTGTAATGGACCGTTACGCCCGGACAAGGGCAATAGATGCTCGGTAGACTGTGACATTCCGAGGCATATAATTTAACCCGCACGGTCAGTTATCTATACACGCACCGTCGGTATGACCAGTATTTAACAGAAATTCTCCCCATCTATATATTAAAGGCCGAATAAATAATAAACCTAGATTATCCAACTGTTTTAGACTAGGAAAATCCAAGAAAGAAAGAATGTCGTTACAGTGTGCACCGGCACGTATCAAAGGAGATCGCTAAAGTGTAATGGACCGTGGCACCCGGACAAGGGCAATAGATGCTCGGTAGACTGTGACATTCCGAGACATATAATTTAACCCGCACGGTCAGTTATCTATACACGCACCGTCGGTATGACCAGTATTTAACAGAAATTCTCCCCATCTATATATTAAAGGCCGAATAAATAATAAACCTAGATTATCCAACTGTTTTAGACTAGGAAAATCCAAGAAAGAAAGAATGTCGTTTCAGTGTGCACCGGCACGTATCAAAGGAGATCGCTAACGTGTAATGGACCGTGGCACCCGGAGAACGTCAATAGATGCTCGGTAGACTGTGACATTCCGAGGCATATAATTTAACCCGCACAGCTAGTTAACTATACGTGGCATTTGCTCTAATACAGTGCGATGTGTTAGTCTATAATATATGAAAGACCTTCTTTTAAGAAACGAACCGCTTGTGCTCAAAGGAATGATTGATAATGCGAACTTACCTTCATCAAATGCTTTCTCGTCATCCATTGTATACCAAGACAGGAGATCGACCAAATACGTAAAAACGCACCTTCGTGCGCCAGTGGCATGTGACCACTGAATGTTCGGCTTTTATCCTATTAGCCGTCTAAGGGTCACGTGATGTTTTTATTGTTAGCTAACAAAGGGGCTGCTAACAAAGGGGCTGTCACCATACCGCCCTATTTAAACCGGTTAAACTGGTTTCACCGGTTTCTTACGACCGGTTAAACCGGTTTCTTACGACCGGTTAAACCGGTTTCTTACGACCGGTTAAACCGGTTTCTTACGACCACGCCCTAATTACGTCATACGATGACGTCAAACGCGTCATACTTGACCTACTTTCGTTCTCAATTCTGATTGGTCCACTTCCATCAGGGCCCGTCTACTACTACTCACCATGTTTAACACGTTTCTGCAATAACGTGTCTCATTCAACATCCAATTTTTGTCCATGAAAGAGTGTCCTCGTTCATAATCCAACGTCTCAATTGGTACAGCATCATTAGCACCAAATAAAAAAAATCATAGTATAAAAGAATGGCTAGCTTTCTAGAAGAGAGAAGCGGTCAACAAGTTTTCAATGATGCCGTCAAGACATCGTGACGCTTCAAATATCAATTCCGTATCACTGATCCGTATTATTACAATCTTACGATTTTCGTTGTATCTCAGTCAAGCTGTTATTGAGTCTGCTCATAGTTTACGGGGTTCATACTACTCCTAGTGCCGGGTTAAGTGAAATTAGACACAATTCCCCACTGTTCCCACTCAATTTCCAAAAGGAGATAGTTTACTATGTCGAAATTGTAATAATCGCTCTTAACGACGAGAGAGAAGGCCATTTTCATTTTTTGTAGATAAGAGGCTCTAAATAGGATGTACCGTTGGGGCTATGAGGCGTTTTCTTCAAATCCACTGAAGAAACAGTATAACCTATCAAACGTTCATTGTATGATACTCCAGTGCATGTTGTATTGCTCAATTATGTGGGGCATTAATAATTCGATCAATAGCTGGCCTGTTTGTAGAGGAGCTTGGATATACCCAATTATTAGTGAATAATTTAATTATTTGGGCAAGATAGCTCAATATTAATGGATGTGTATTTGGTGCAATGTTAGATTACAACACATATAAGGGAAGTGGGAAGAGGTGCCGACATACTGACTGAGTCACATGACTTCACAGTATAGTCTCCCGGTTAACCTATTCTAAAGCACATACCAAGAATCTAACGATTCGTGACATGTGTTGTATCTCAGGTACGCTTTTATTGTACCTGTTCCATTTTGGCCACAGCTCTCTCCCCTACAACTTTCAGCCGTGCTCTTATGTGTTATGGCTAACACTCGTATCAACAAAAATACATTCCATGATGTATAAAATCGTTACAATGCCAACTTTCACTATTTTTTCTCCCCGAGGCCTTCTGTGCTCTATTTTATTCGACATGGCATGTAAATGTGATATGTAAATGTCAAGCGTAATGATTATGTCTTGCGTAACTTGACTTTAATGACGCTTATCTCGGGGTTGGGAGCCGAATGACCCCTTTGTTCTTCAACATCTTCATGGCGTTCACATGAACAGACGCAATCCATCGTGACAGAGATTCATTCATCTGTAAATAACTTTTACAATGAAAATCATATGAATGCAAGAATAATGATCAGTGATATGGGTTTGATAATTGGAACATCAAGATGTATTGACGGCATCATTGGAAACTGCTGACAGATTCTCTGTTACAGGGAAGTATGCGTATGTATACTATGATTGTGTATTGTTATTTGATTCTAATGCTGTTATCAGAATTAAGTCATTAGATAATGGACGCGGAGATTCATTAATAGATAACCACTGAATTTTGGATGACGGAATAGATGCTTGCATATACACGTGTATCTATCGTGATTTGAATTATGCTTATGATTAATTGCAGATATCAGTGTCAGGGATGGTATTTTCCATAAATGCCAGTATACTTACTGAAAAGTGTATCTTCGTTTGTGTATAGCAACAATAAGAAAATATCGTAATGTGATATTATTTCTATTCGCTATTCAACAAGTGTTTAATGGCAAACGTCTCTCAAGAGGAAAATACATGTATTGTTAAACTACATCGAGTCCATATTTTCTGTAAAATTCCATAGCTGCTCACTTAGTCAGAATTCTAGGAAACTATATGTTGAGTCATCGAGAGAATATTACACTTACAAGTACCTGTTCGATTAGATTTATGATTCCCTGTATGTGTTTGCCGGCGTCAGCAATCATTTATTTCTCCGAAAACGGTTAATAAGTTCACAGACTTAAATTGTCATAAATAGGTCTGGCCACTTTTATGCCATTAAAATAGGCCATCGTTTCAGCGTATATGTGAATATGTAGATATACAATTCAACCTGTTTTAAATATATGTTCGAGTCTGATAGCCATTAACATACAAGTTCCAGTACTCCGGTGCTTTATCAATACAATGTGAGTATCTTATATTCAGGTCTGTCTTTTATTTCAAGATACAAACACAGCTGTTCTTTTTTTCTAAAAACGGAGCTTTTCCAAGTGAACACATTTACTACTGGAACTTTCTAACTTCATCTTAACTTTGATACTAAAAACACCGAAGATAATATTTACTGTGAAAATTCGTTGGTAGATTAAAAGTAGTCGTTTTGTTATCATTCCCATAGGGACATACGATTAATTTATATCGCACATTTCTGAAATACTACAAGTATATCAAAATTTTCGCCAGCTGAGAATGTTTTGATTAAAATCTCCAGACCCATGGCATCGTGAATAATGGATACCCGTTCCGATTTTTGCGAGATTGTGGCTAACAGACATGTTATAAGGCAATCTCAGCCCCTGCCAAATTTTCTACTAAACGACAAAAAATTAAGAGCTGACATTCTTTGCGTTGATACATGTAACATATCATATACGCGGCAATTTCAGCCTAGTTACATAACCTTCAATGGAGAGGAGCGTGGGTAAATTCAAAATGACAGCTACGAGGGTAAGCTTTTTTTACACATAAACGCACCCACAATTAGATAACCGTTTCATAATTTATTTATCAAGTTTTATACAAGTAAATATCATAACTGAAAAATTCTGAAAATCTGATCGAGAAATCTACCAACATAGATTTTCAGAATATGACGCCATTGAAATGTCTTGTCTTGTTTTCTAATTTGCAACGGACGACAGGAGTAGAGAACCAGCCAAGGACTTATAGGTACTTACATTGTCCTGAAATAGACCTACACCCTGTTGACATTTTATCCGCCATTCAATCAAGTGATGATTTGTGCATCTATTCATCTACACGACAGGCGAACAATTATCCTGAATTCTAGCATCCCTTATATAACACGAGACTAATTTAATTGTCAACATACAGAACATGCCCTATATGTAATCCGGTATACCAAATTATAGCTTCATCTTCTGACTGTGTCAGTTCATGGACCTCGCGTTGGCAATTCAAATAATGTCATGTTAAATGGGGATGGCGTCAGGATAATTGAATTGTATTATGATCCCCACCTGCCCTTTAATTGCCATGGATGCACATTGCACCATCGGATAGAAGTGGGAGAAAACGTTCTCAGGTTTCCGGTCTATATAGATAGTTTTGATGTAAATATAGGATGGTATCACTCGATCGATCTGACATTCACTATCGATGACGAAGACTTATCTTGTAAACACTATTTAGTTCAACTTGTTCAAATTGTTCAACTCAGAGCTATAAAGGGCACGGGGTCCTTTAACTCACAGATATCAAGTAGTAGGCAATCACTGTGAAAACAAAGTGCAATGGTGCAGATATGAGTATATATTTATGGCTGTGAACATCAACGAATCCAACCTGTAACAGTTCTGTCACACATTAAATATCGAAAAACGAAGCGAGCACCGCCACCATGTACTTTATTTATATTATTATATACTTTTATTTATATTATTAAGTAAAAAAATGGTGCATTACAGGCTGATTAAATCATGTTAAGGATATTCCTAAAAATTTAGCATGGGACAAATTCGAAAATGGTGTTTCACTAGAAAAGGATTAGGGAAGTTAAGATACTGGCGAAATCATGGATGCAGGTATACTCCGTCTCATGCATAACATGAAGATTGTCGCGGGTAGTGCAAACGCATCACGAGGGCCTTTGTACAAAATGAGGGCTTTATTATGGCCGTGGGTCATACACCGATTTTGGTGACCTGTTTACAATGGCCCCCTACCAAACTTTCTGCGCTATCTCCGGAACGACAAGAACCGAAGAGCTGAAACTCCGTGACTTTATAGTTTATCATATTGGGGTTATTATGAGCCTATTTGCATAACCTGCGAGCAGAGAATCATGGGTAAATTCAAGATGGAGGCCACGTGAGGAAGCAGAAAAGTGATGTTTTTGTCATATTTCTTCAAACTTTCTGCTTTTCCGCGATGAAAAGTGGGCAAAAACTATTTTATTTCACATCGCATTAATATTTACTAATTTAACATGCAGTTTTTGCGGAGAAATTGCATAAATAAAAAAAATGGAAAATCTGACTGAAAAATCGACAAAAAATGACGTTTTTGAAAATGACGTCACTGTGATGTCATCAAAGCGGCCATCTTGGATTTTTTTACATTTTCTGGTAGCGCTTAACCCAAGGGTATAGCGTGGTAAATTTCAATCCCCCTAGCTCATGGAATAAGAAAAATAATTAGCCCCCCGGCCTGGACAGGTCTCAAAAAGCCCAGGCCAGATTGAATAACAAAATAAGAAAGCTTATCAATCATGTTTGGCTTTGCATTATTTTCTGTCTTGTAACATCTCGTCTCACTATTTCAGGATCTGGACATAACAAACAGAACATGTGTCGACTACCTGATTTGTAGAATAACACGGAGACATGTTTGGTATCTTTCTAGTTTGCTGTTTACTGCCATGTAAGTGTTATACAGTATATGGTTTGTTCCTAATTTCAACTCGCCTTTTATCGTGGGTTCAGGGCAGGGTCAGATCGCTTTATTGGATTAAGCGCAATAAATGGCCATTCTATCAGTATCTGGCTTCCATAATTTCACGACGATAATACAAGGCACGCAAACCTAACTATTATGTTATGTTTCATACACTGTCGTCTTCGAAAATATCTGACTTGTATTTTCGGAATTATGTTCATCCTTGAAGGCTAACTTGTCTGAACGATTTAGAATGTAACACAATCACAGCGTATTCCAATCCCTATGACAAGATATCTATGCTTTCCTTAGGGCAGGGATCTCACGTAATCTACACTATATATTTTGACCGCGATCTACACAACTTATTTTCACTGACTATGCCTATGATATTCTATGTCCGGATATATTTTCGGCCAGAATGAGTATATCAAGCCACGATGTATAGATACAAACGCGATATTTAATTACTCTTGGTACGAAGCACGATACTACATACACTTACATGTACGCGCTCATCGCTTAAATTAAAAACAGTTCATAATCACGTTTCATATTTATGCATTTCAGGCCTGTTTGGTATAAGAATACAGCTCATGAAACCCGTTACGGTAGACTCCAGCTTCGATAAAGTTACTCTTCCATGTCTGTTCAAAAGATCCACCAGCGATAATAATGTACTCGTTAACTGGAGCTTTGGTGATGAACACGGTCCGACAGTTCTGCTGAGAGAGATGTCAGGAGAATTGTTTCCAGGCTATTTATTTAAAGGACGAGTAGCAATGGATGGTATTTCATCACTGGTACTCTATGGTCCACGTGCGTTCGACACTGGAGTATATACATGCACCGTAACAACTATAGCGAGTAGTCATTCAACAGAAATGAAATCTGTTTTACTGACTGTAAAGGACAAACCACCTGGTAGGTAAAATGTTTGAACTCAAGATATCTTGCCGCTTTTGATAAACTATGTTAAAAAATGAAAATTCGAACATTGACATTAGTACATACTTATGCAAGCGACTGTTATTATGTTAGTATAGCATAGAACAACCGCAATGTCGGATAACTAAATGACACCAATGACGAAGATGTGTTGTCTGGTTTACCCGACTATTGTGGCCACTCTTGTTTGAATTCGTCCCGTGCACTATACCGGAAATTACATCGATTAATGTACTGACAAACGCCGACAGCTGTGATGAGACCATCTGCAGATGAGGCCATCCATAATTTGGTCATAGAGCTCCATGAAAGATAGAAGCGTGAATGTCGAACTAGTCAATTGAAGTACATTTGAATCTACTTCAACTATTCTGTCTCGGTTCAAATGGAACTCAACGTTAAGAAGTATGCGCAGATTATATCAGTTTTCGTTGACGATCGTACATCAATGTTTACCAAGTGGGAATTTGACAACCTCAGTCCCAAATTTGCCCATTAGTCAACGTGTGCTCGGTGTCAAAAACCTACGCGACCGACATCGGGAACGAAAGTGGCCCATAGCCACAAGGTTACAGATCTACTGAGGTTCGCATTCAGTTCAGTAAATAATTTGGTATTTATTTTATTCTTGATGTGTACTATTGTTTCGATTTGCCTGTAATTTGCTGTAATAACTGTTTTGGTTGCTATTCTAAATTATAGTTGGATATATATTCTTGGAATTGAAAATTTCTTTTTTGAGTTTGGAATTTCTTGAAGTAATTTTACTTGGAGTGGCATTTCTTGGAGATCAATTTCTTGAAGAATTTCTTCGGATAGCATTTTTGATAGTTTAATTCACACTGAACGCTTGCAGTAAAAGCTTCACGTCTGATACACAAACTATGGTATTCAATAAAGATGTCAGGTAGCTGGAAGTAACGGCAAAATTCTAGGTGAGAAGATCCGCACAGCGGATTTGATTCCCAAACAAAATAACACATCCAAGCTATAAATAGAATCCAGAAGGGGGTCTAGTATGGGGTGTACCAGACTAACTAAAAAAAACCATGATAATTCAGGCTCTTACAGCCATTGGACTAATGAAATAGCCAATATTGACGATAATTTGAAATATTACTAATGTGAGAATAAAGTTCGGCGATGTGTAGGTCACCATAAAGGTGTGTGCGTCTCAAACACCATGGCCCCACAAAAGGTACTCTCAATGAACGACGGAGATATACCTCTGTTTCCAATGATCACATGTTGCTTCGAATTAAGAATTCGGGTCTCTAGTGACATCTTCTGCTCGACCTCAGTGAAACTGCAGCCTCATTCCCACTGTCCGTGAAGTTCTTTCACACGGTGGAAATCATTCAATTACTTCATTTGTATCCTGCACCAGCTCGACCTGATCCATGTCAGTCAAGCCATTATCACACCTACCATTATAAGCCTGACTTACAGTACTTTATAAGCTCTTTCATTTCAGAGAGGTGTCGGCGCATCATAAAAAGTTACATTAGGTTGAATATTTTCTACCATTATAAGCCCGACTTACATTACTTTATAAGCTGTATAGGAAGATAAGGAAGGATACCACATTCAATCCGACGACGAAGATTTAAACTGTGTAACCTCATAATTTATGGCACTGGTTACTCATAGCGTATTGTTTATAAAAAAAAGATTTTGTGTACATTTAGTATTTTACTGATTGCCTAGAAATTCATATTATTTTTAATATCACTGTAATAATATCGTCGTTTAACAAACTGCCCTATATAAACCCTTGAGACTGATCATTCAGGTTACATTGTTAGCATATACACATATATATGTTTTTAGGGTTCTTGCGGGTTATTCGCTTGTAAAAGATAGAAGGATCGGTATTGAAATGTCTCAGGCAAACGTTGGTTTTCATCAGTTCCTGTGTTCAGCTACGAACATCTAAAAGCCACTAAACAATTTATTTGCATAACTCTAGGAAAAAATAAATAAAAAGCGTCTTCCGAAACATGTTTCGACTCTTCTATCCAAAGTTATGTTAGTAAACTGTTTAAAAACGCATTTTAGAAAGCCTGGTGTGATCTTGGAGTCAGCAGGGCAATCAATGTGATTTTGTTCGTTTTTGTAAAAGAAATGGATATCCAAGCAGAAGTGGTTCTGTGGGGTGAAATTTAATTTTAGGGTGGATATCAAGCGAAGTTGGATCCATTTAAGGTCATTTTTGGGACAGGGCCGTTTACTAATATTGATAGCGCATTGGGTGTCCATGTTCAATGCAGTTAGTCAAATGTTCAACGTAGGGTTGCTAACATTAAATTCGGTTAACTAATACTAACAGTGGGCAAGTGTCGCTTTTTGCTTCATTTGTATGGTATTATTAGTGGGGAAAGACTATCCCTTCTGGGTCTATGCGAGGTAAGAATTTGTAATTAGGGGCTAAACCTATGTGCATGGTAACTATTTCAGGTCGTGTGTGATGGTAACTATTTCAGGTCGTGTGTGATAAATGTTGGGGTTAGGTGACTTCCAATCAAAAGTAGGTTAAATATGCCTTTAATTTACATTATTCAAGATGACTATTGGTTTCATTTGAGATACAATTCATGATTGGGATGAATACAATGCTGATAACCACCTTTGAGTTATATATTTTGAGAGGCCGAATGAGGTAAAAACTTAAAAACAAATAGCTCACGTAGTTTAATAGCGTTGTTTCAGATTGTATCCATCCAAAATTGCAGATGATATGGTTCAAAATAGCAGGGCATACCGATCGACAATTATCATATTAGATTCGTGAGTAGGACAAGAAATACTAAAATTGTTGTTTACTCAAAACTTATGGTGCTGTTTGTTACGAATGAGTATCGGAAATCATGCTGAAAATTATTTGTATGTGGGTAGAAGGTCAATGAAAGATACATATCACACGTTTGACAATCATATTATTTTGGGAGATTTTGAAATTAACTTTCGCTTCCTGACGATATTTTTTGATATATTTGATATTCATTTCTGCAGAAGAGGAACAACGCCAAATACATATTGAATAACTAGGATCATCCTCGGGATGATACCTGTAATCAACTTTAGCACCCTTTGTTCGTTTAGTAACGGAGCCTTTCTGACAATCGACTTTATTTCGATTTGTAATCGACCTTCGTTGTAAGTCTTGTAAATAGCCTGGTGTGTTTGATCTGTGAATACATATTTTCTTTTTATTTGTACCCAGTCTGTTTTGTACTATTTTTAGTGGTTCTTCCTTTCAATACATGGAAGCCGTGAGCATCCATCCAAACATGTTGGGACAAGTAAGGGTTATTTCGAGGTCACTCGGATTCAAATGAAGTCAAAATTGCTACGAATGAGTTTATATAAAATTGAATGTGGATTTATTATACCGATAGGCATTTGTTCAATAAGATAGATTTCAGGTGGGATAGACGTCACTCTAATTTTGACCAATGTTAGCCGCAGTCCCTTCGAGGAGACTGATGTAGAATTGCCCTTGTTTGCAAAAATGAAGAAAATTGTCCTTTTACCCAATGTTGATCGCGACGCTCTTAAAACCGACCCTTCAAAGTGTTTGGATGATAATGTTAGACCGGGATGTTTGCGGACAAGGGGTCCAACCCAGATGGACACAAATTAAGTGGGACTATTGGCCGATCGAAATCATTTTGGCCTTTTGTTACCAAAAAAAATATTGAAACGATATAGTATGCAGTTCATCTCGTTAGCATATTTTGAAATCTATATAATCTGAGGAAATATTGGAGAAATTTATCGAAGAAGAAGGTGGATAACCTTCACCCCACCCCATTTTACTCTAGTTTGATCCATTCATCAAAATAGTGCCTTCGAGCGTTTTAAGCGTATTTAGGGCACATAGCCGGCCCCGTTCGCAATTTTCGCTCTTATTTAACCCTATAAAATGTGATCTTGGATCATAACAAGGTGTGTGAATTCCACTCCTTAAAATTCATCATACATGAGCGGACGCACATGTGGTAATACTTTTTTAACGATAAAACGCGACGCGACGTCGTCCTTTTTAAACGCGACGTCGCCCACGACGCCGCCCTTTCCGTCGCGCGTCGCTTTTATCAACGCGACGCGATGGACGACGTCGCCCATTAAAAAATTTCTGCTTATTTTCCTCTTGAGACGCAACTGGCGTCAAATGGCCTGAACAAAACCTGGAACAAAATCCTGAATTATTTTAAGAGTGTATATCAACGAGATTGGAAGTTTTCTTGAAATTGAGGAAAGAATCCCTGCGGTTGAGAGCAACCTACCCGAACTCCAAGAACTCGTCCTGAAGTTTGAGTTCAATTGTCGTCAAACGTCTAGTACGATCGTGAAGTGCACAAGTACTAATATACTTCAATCAATTTTTAGAAAGAGTAGAAAGAAAATAATTCTCACAGTAAAATAACTTCAATTCCATCATAATTTTCTTTTGTCTTCATCTTCTTCTTTTCGAAAGCTATAGGACTATCTCTAAATCGAAAGCTTATAGATCTAGACTACAATCTATCGGGACGTGACAGGTTGAGTACCAGTATACACTGTTGGACAGCAGTAAATAAAAGGATATTTTCAACGTCCTGGTCAATGTGCTCACGTAAGGAGATACACTGTAAGGACATTTGAAAAATGAAAACACACAAACACATAAAAGCACACGCATACACGCGTAAATCCAATGGGAATAAAGAAATCCAAGACGATGTACGGATGTGGGGGGTTGCGTATCTTTTGGAAGCGAAAATATAATGTGTACAGTACAACACAGCAAGTTGCAGACTTTCCGAGAGATAATTTCATAAAAGGTATCGTTTCAAGCATGGACTAATATTTATAATAACACCATTTAAAAGCTATACGATAATGCAGGATAAGCATTATTCATTTACGCCGACATTACCTTCATCGATAGTGGCATAGCTCATTAGAACATTTCCACAAAGTGGATGCTCTTATGTTTTCATGAGAAACGGCTCCGCCGGATCCGCCGCCGCCGCCGCCGCGACTTTAAACGTGAATATCTCTGAAACCGTTAAATATTTTCAGGTCTAAACGTGAATATCTCTGAAACCGTTAAATATTTTCAGGTCAGATTTTGTGTGCTATCTCCTTAGGCCTGGGGAATTTGTCCGGTTGTGTTTTGATACCCGCTGCTCACCACTATGTGGCGTTGTAGTCAGAGCATAGGTAAACCTTTCTCTGACGATTTCATCTGAACGGCTTGTCTGATTTCTTTGAAATTTTATTACAATGGTCTTGAAGGATAGTTAATGTGCTGAAAAGGTTTTGGTGTAGCTGGCATAGATATAAAGGCAAGTTTTTTGCGTTGCAAAGTTGCAAGTTTTTCGTGAAATGAAAATTTGCCAATTCGTTTGAAGAAATTTCTAAAACTGTTCTATTCTAGGTTGCCAAGCATAAATATAGGATTGCCGACATGATAATTCCCTTTCGGTGCGAACCAAATTCCCATTTAAATGAAAAATCTCATTCATCTGACTTAACGGCAAAACCTCTATAAACATTATCATGATTAAAGTTTTTTCCATTGAACTCTTATGTGCCATCTCCCTAGGGCTTTAGATCTCACCCGCTTGTTTTTCGTGACATTTGGGCGTCACTAGGTGGCGCTACAGACATGAATGCAGGTAAACATGTGTAGCATCATTTCTTCTGAACAACGTGTTTGATTTCCATGTAATTTGGGTATAATGCTCTTGCAAGATAGGCAAAGAACTGACAATATTTTGGTGGTGTTGGCGAATCATGGAGAGTCATTTTTGCATTTCAAAATACGATTTTGTTTTCACAAAAATGGAAATTTGCTTCTTAATCAGGGAAAAGTAATTCTATTTTGCTGAACATGATCGTAGCATTCCCAGTGTTATAATTTACATCTCTTGTGATCCAAATGGCCATTTTTTTTTAAATATATGAAATTCTCATGACTTGAGTCCAATATCTACAATGCTACATCTGAGGATTTTGCTTCATCATGTAGGTTTGTGATATTGTTCATCATTGGATGGCACTATAAACAGTAAATGTTTTAGCACAATTTATTGGCATTTCATCTGTTTATTAAATGTATTATTGTCAGACAGACAAAGGACTGAAAGTGTTTTTTTTTATTGAAATTGAAGGGTCACCTCTCGTACGGATTTTGCAGCCCATCAACATGATGCTTGATTTATATCTCATTATACATTCTTTTTTACAATTACTAATTTTATTAACAGTATGGTTTTAAAATGGATTGAAAGGACATTGGTGCTGTTAGCGCTGGCATAATCATGTGGCATAGGGTAAAGTCAGCTAAATATATCTTAGTCTAGGCTACATCAACCCCTGCTTACACACATAACTAAAATGCAGTCTGAGGAAATATGCTGCCATGAGTGGATGGTCAGTATGGAGAATTTAAGGATTCAAGTGAGGTTGAAGTCGAGCCATTTTGGGCCAATAAACATACTGTAACACTGATATTCTGCTTTACCTTTCAGGCCTCATATTGAGGCCTGTATTTTGACCATTCTGGTAATAAAACCGGTAATGGTTGACTTATTGCATAATGCAATTTACATAAGTGGACTAGTACACCCCTTGTGTCAACAAAGTAAACACTTCATTTCCAGAATTAGTGCTATTTCTCTCTCCATTACTGATATAATAATTTGATCATGTTCCATTTCTTTAGTCTCCAGTGGCTTTGAAGGCTTGGGCTTCCAGATGTCTGTCAAAATTCTGACCAGATTTCAATGAATAAAATCACAAATTATCACTCAGTTAATGCTCATTTTTTTGTTTTATGTGAAGATCCCCAGAATTTATTTGAAACTCGAGTTGTGAAATTGCACATATTGTTGCATTTTGACAGCATAGTTACAAATGTTGATAATGATTTCTTGAACTGAAAAGGTAGAAAGATTTTTGAAGTGAAACTGATACATACCTGCTATATGGCACATCCCACCTGGGGAATTTTTTACATACATCTAATTGAAGTAATCCATTGGAACCACTGATGATTTTCCAATAATAGAGAAGAAAAGCAACTCCAAGTAGGGATGACAATTTCATTCTGTATATTTCACTGTTAGTTATAGCATCTTCAGCAGTGAACAAACAGCTCCATACACACAGTATATACAAGGCATAATGTGATCTTAGCCAATACACATTTATGAATAGGTGAGCCAGCAAATTATGTCAGGCAGGTTGGACGGATATTAAAATGCTGTCATTTTCAGAAATTTGTTAAATGTTAAGCGATGATCTGACAGCGATCTACAAATGGTGTGATTCAGGTAATACAATACACACTCTAATTGACGAAAACAATGCATAATCTGCTTATCTGGCAAGAACTAAGTAAACTGTGTACAAATGAATAAAGTATGATGATATAGTGGGTATGTACCTACATTGAATATTTCTACATGTCATGAAGTTTGGATAAGGACTGTCATTTTAAGATAATATAGGTATAATTTTCTTGGCCATCCACATCAGAATCGATGGAAACCTACAAATGTTGTAACTCTCATGTTTCATAATTGCATATTCCAATGCGAGTTACAACAATTGTGGAGTGTGTATTGTAGCACCTGAATCACACCATTTGTAGATCGCTGACAGGTCATCGCTTAACATTTAACAATTTCTGAAAATGACGGCATTTCAATATCCGTCCAACTTGACTGACATAATTTACTGGCTTATCTCTTGTATATATACTGTGCATATGAAGCTGTTTGTAACTTTGTTCAATGCTTAAGATGCTGGAACTAATAGCGAAATATACAGAATAAAATTGTGATCCCGGCTACTCGGAGTTGCTTTTCTTCTCTATAATGGAAGTAAAATGGTGTGTTTTGGTGCATTTTGACAGAATATTTACACTTTGAAGATGATATGTAACGATGCCCCAAAATGAACTGAATTTTGCGTGTCATCTGTTTGTCTGTCTGTCTCTCTCTGTCTGCCCATCTTTCTTGTCATACCACATATGCAGCTGGTGATGGATCAGAAGCCTAATTAATGAAATTGACTGACCTACACCTGTTTTATCGAGGTCAAATTTATTATTAGAAAGTAGTGAAGATAGGCTCTCCAAATTCATCATACTTGTGCAATTGGTGACTGACTAGAAGCCTATCCCAGTTGACTGAACCTATTTTCTCAAGGTTATATACTTTATATTATGATATAACATGAAATATAGCTAGGCATTCTAAATTGATATGCAACTGATGATGGCCCTGAAGTCAATGAATAGGACTGACATTGACCTATTTTCTCAAGGTCAAAAACTGTATGTTAAGTCACATGTTAACTGCCACCATACACTTCAAATCTATTTGTTGTGGCTGTGGTTGTCTTTCAGAACAATGTAGCGAATTTTGCATACATGTGTTCCAACAGCCTCATGCTTCGACAGTAACTTAAATTATGCTGTATAGGCTGAGCTGTTGAAACACCCTCCATTTCCTAGCTCTGACATACTGTATCACTGTCGAAATATGGGTACCATGACAGAGTGATAGATCACAGTCAGTGAAGGTTCCTGATTTACATTGAATGTCATTATTGCCTAAGTAGTATTAGCAGCATTTTACAACAACAACAACAATTCGCTGAATTTTGCATACATGTGTTCCAACAGCCTCATGCTTCAACAGTAACTTAAATTATGCTGTATAGGCTGAGCTGTTGAAACACCCTCCATTTCCTAGCTCTGACATACTGCATCACTGTCGAAATATGGGTACCATGACAGAGTGATAGATCACAGTCAGTGAAGATTCCTGATTTACATTGAATGTCATTATTGCCTAAGTAGTATTAGCAGCATTTTACAACAACAACAACAATTCGCTGACTTACATTAAAAAATTATAGTGAAAGGTATTTATTTTTTGTTGTTTGGCATTTTTATTTGCTGGCATTGTTTCATATAGAATACAGCAGCCTAATTCATACAATCAGGAATAAAAAGGGGGTTAAAGTCTTTATGTTCAAACTTTCATAGGGAATATAAAAGTGGCAATTAGACATTTGATTTTTATTCCATTTTTTAATGTCGGTGGGCCCATGAAACGTAAAATAAAGTTGGTGTTGCCTCACACTGGGGTTCGCCCATTGGTGAAGAAATCCCTTCTCAGAGACACTTCTACCAGGGAGGATTCCTGATTGCTCACTCCCTCCAGGGGTATGTGACCCACCCTCCGTCCCATCCTAAAAAAAATTGCCACCACTAATAGGGGTTGTGCCCAAATTGGGGAGATCTAAACCCCTGTGAGTACAAAATTATGTGTTACAAAATTATCTGGAGAAATGCTCTTCGCCCGTGTTTCACACGAGCTTTCATTCATGAAATGGCGGCCTCACCATACGATCCACATCGCAATAGCTGCTCCCTAAGGATGCGTCCTAAAATACCGGAAGGGCGACGCGACGCGCGACGGGATGGGTGACGTCGCATTTAAAAAGGCGTCGTCGCTCCGCGTTCTATCTCTTAACATTATGAGAACGTGACGCGACGCGAGACGGGAAGGGCGACGTCGCTCATCACGTCGTGTTGATAAAAGCGACGCGCGACGGAAAGGGCAACGTCGCGTTTTAATAGGGCGACGTCGCAAGGTCGACGTCGAGGGCGACGTTGTAGACGACGTCGCCCTTTCCGTCGCCTGCGACGCGCGACGCAAAAATGATGTTTAATTTGTCTTCACCAAGATGTGCATTCAGGCAAGGAAGATTCTATTGTCCACACACGCCTGATTCCGCCATTCCCCATCGTCCATAAATAATTTTGTTATATTTGGGGCTGGAACATTATAGCGATAGCTACTCTGATGACATTTCAAAGATTCATTCCTGATCGACCGTTTATTTTGAAGTATGTGAAAGAAAATAGCATTGGGCATTATTCCTACGAAGTAGGCTACAGATCGCAAATTGTCCGGTAATGAGTCAGTGAGTCCATACGAATCCTTTCGTCGGCAAAATAAGGAGAACCATTGACATTAGAACCTTTATTTCTGGCATGAACGTGCATTAGGGCATTGTTACCAGCAAGTTCTGAGCTGACCGAATTCTGATGAAAATTTGATTTATAATTATTATTTTTTATTATTTATTGATAGCTCAGCGAGTGCACTGTCATGCCCATTGGGAACCCTTGGCTGTATGTTTCACTTTATATATAACACAGTACAAAACGTGATGGGATAATGAAATAGGAAATGCTAATTTTCCATCATTTGTTAGTGCATTTATCTACACTGCTATTACCAGGCTACTTGCCATTCTTAATACACACAATTCAGTATATTGTTATAGATATATGTAAACTGTGGCCTTCAACGTGTATCCTATTTCACATCCAAACATTTCATCACAGACCAAATCATGCAGGCTTCAAATTTAGGTCAAATTGCCACTGATGATGAAATATCCTACATCAACCAATTAAGTCACCCTGAAGCAATAACCCAGCAGAACATAGAAAGATCTGGTATCATCCTTCAGAGTAGCCTGTGAGCAACAATGATAAAATTTACTGAGGGTGAAACAAAGCTGTCCTGCAAGCCACCCAAGGAATTTATCAGCTTGTGTTGGGACATTTTGTTGGTATCATGTAAGTTGTTTAGTAGTTTACTCATTCAAATTTCCATACCATATTTTCTGTTATTCAACAGACAAATTTCTTTACTGATTTTAATTGTTTAAGTTTTACTGGGTTATTCAATACTGTTTTAATCGAAAATTTCTGGTGATTTTTGATCAAAATCTCTGGTGATTCTGACTTGGGCTGCATGCGCCCATCTTAATATAGGCAGGATTTCAACTTGGGGCTGGGGGGAGGGGGGGATGGGATTGCCAAGAGCTCAGTGCCTGTCCTAATGCCTACCTTACTTCGTAGGTCTTGTGACGCATAGTCACACTGCCATGTTATGAAAGAAAAGGCAAAATGTTGGAGAAAATCGACGAAAAGGCAATGAACATTATTTAGAAGAAAAGGGAGGAAACGTACAATTTTCAGATATTTCCGCGTAGTCGTCGTTTTGAATTTCAAAATTATCTATTGATTTTCTCGGTATAGTTTTTTATTCGTCTTTTAGGCCCATTAGTCCGGTGGCTTAAGGCCAGATTTTCACTTTATCGTGACAGAGTGGAATAAAGCACCAAATTTGGCACGCGTGTCGTCAGAGACACCGGGAACAATATCAGAAGGGGTGCCCCCGACTTTGAGGCCCAGGAGGCAATATGTGGCCCATTAGGGGTCCGGGGTCATTTTGGGCCTATAAATGGCAATTTTTATCCCAACGATTTTCAAAACATCATATATTCGCCATCCTCTGGGGTAAGAGTCTGAAAATTTCCACACCAATAGTGCTGGCAAAGGTCTAGCGAGAAATACAAAATAATTCAAGATGGCCGCCATAATGATGTTAAAGCTACGTCAGAACCAAAAAATGATCAATTTTTGACGAATTTTCGATTTGAAATTTTGAATTATTTTTTTATGCTGTTTTGTTGGCGTTAGGTATACAGTGAATATTAGAAAATAATCATATATAACTGACTCAGGTGGCACGGTAGACCCTGACTGACCTTTGCCAATCTGGGTCAAGTTGGACCAGATCCTTATTTATGCAATAAATTCATTGAGGCTACTGTACAATGCAACCCGTGACTGGACAATGCATAGCTACCAAGTGAAATGTGTCATACTAATATAGCGTTAGACTTCCATCTACACATTTTTGAATATGTTATTCGGGATTCCTGCTGCTGAAGATGAAGTGGCGGCACCAATGCGAAAACTATGGCCTATTAAAGAGGATCAATGCCGATTAAAGAGATTGTTTTTTACATGAGCTGAGAAATAGGCAGCTGAAACGGGCGCATCCTCTGCAAATTGGACAGGGGCCCGTCCTCGGATGTGAAATATGCCAACGAAAATAAGCACGGATTGCGTGAACTGACAATATCTAATATTATCAGTATAAACAGATGAACTGATTTATGGGATATGTTGTGTTTGAAGTTGCGGATAATAATGTGCATGCCTTGTAACGGGCCAGATTGATCGGAGAAAGAGACATCGTTGTATTGAAGAAGATTGCTATTGCTGTCTTGTTTTGAACGAACTGTCAATTCACTAACGCGTAAGAATACATGAAATGCTACCAAGATCATTGCTCGTAAAAGAGTTAGATGGATACAATGTGAGGTATAGCATCAAATATCTTCTGGAGGATATCCTTAGTTATGGGCAGTCTGGTATCCGGCCGTGTAATTTTGACATGCCCGTAAGGAGCATTTTGGCAAGGAATAACTGAGCAGGATCGTGTACTTCAGCCAAATTGTGCACATAACTGATAGCCGACACGAATGTATAATCTGTGGTGGGTGCATACTTGTGGAAATGCAAGAATGCTTTGAAGGAAACCAACTGTGCCGATGAGATGAAGAATATCTTACTGGCACGCTCACCAGTGTTATTGAGGAAATCTCTATATACTTGTCATGCGCGCGCTTGTATACTTTCAAGGAAGATTCTTCAAGGGGCGCCGTCAGATGAACTCTGCTTCAAAGACTCAGCAACAGACTTGGTATTGGGTACGACGAGCGATTGAGCCATGGGGATAGAGACAGCGCTTCCTGAAATTGTAACCGCGAGAGTTTGTCATGAATAAGAGTGTTCCGAGATATGTTTTGTTCTGAAAAGAATGTCATTTCGAAGGCAGGCAACTACTAACTGACGCATTAATTTCATCAGCAATGAAAGAGTGGTGATTGATTATTTCAGCCACGGTCATACTATCACAAAGAAAGAGAACGTTATGATATCAGAGGATACCCAATTTGGAGGAAGAAAATAACTTTTCCATTGAAAGACTCCAGGAATACAAGCCAGGTATTAACACAGGCTCTAGCTTCATTCAAGCCTGTGATACAACTTTTGTTAAAGTCAATCAGGCAGTGGAGTAATGCCCTGCCGGGCATGACGACTTTACAGGAAAAATTGTGCGAGCCAATGAGAGATTGCACAAGAGTTACCTTTTTGCGGCGCGAGAATTCACCAAGTATGCTTTTCAGTCTATGAATTTTGTCTTCTGGAAATGGTGCTTTCATAGTTTTGGAGTCCAGTTGAATCTCATGCATAACCATAGTAGTTGATGGGTAGTAAGTCTTAGCATGTTTGATTGGAATGCCCAAATACTCACACAAGTGAAAGTGTTGAGAGCTATAGAACTGTGGCTAGCGTCATTTGCACCGACGAACATGAAGTCGTCCAGTATGCGGATCACCTGTGATATGCCGAATTTTGTAGCCATAACCGATTGCAGAGAATGACTTGAGCTCTTTAATATCTTACAGGATGTAGAGCATCTCATCGAAAGGCACCGATCATAAAAATACTTGTCGCCCCCCGGTAAACCCCAGTAAGAGGTGAATCGCTGACTCGATAGGTATGATGCGGAAGGCATCATCTAAACAGATTTTTGCCATCAGGCTTTAGTGGTTTTTGAACTAGTGCAATCGTGATACCTAATGTCTACGTATTCACCATATCATAGGTCCTGTTGAACCGCACCGTTAATAGACAAGGCAGGCTTTCCAGGGAAAGATAAATCGTTATCACCCTAAAGGTATTAGGGGGGATTTGGTTTAGTGTCACACTCAAGGTTATTTCATTCATATGGCGACAACCAGTTTTAATGATGGAGACTGCTGAGATACGGGATGAGAACCACCTCCGGCCCGTCGGCATGTAACTGGCAAACTTTCACACATGCAACAGCGAGGCTCGAATCCGTACCGGTTCGGCGGTGTGAGGCTTGCGATCACAAGTGATGCGCCTTAGACAACTCGGCCACCAAGAGCCCCCCAAAATATTAGGTTCCTTTCTGGGGACTAAGACTAATGGAATGCAAACCTTATTGTCAAAAGGAGTTGAGAAGGGACCAGCAGCTCGACCTTTCGACAACTCTTTGTCTAATTTAGCTTCTACGATAGCAGCGTTTTGCATAGCAGATGAACGATCACGTGAGACAGTGAAAGCATATCTTCTCGAGTGCCAAATATCGAAACTGTTTGTGAAACTTGAAACAAGGAAATCTACCTCAGGGTAGTTAGTTAGCACAGTTTTAGCCTGATCCCAACCGGTGTTGGAAGAGTAACTCCCTTCGCCGCTGGATTTACACATGCTAATTTACATGTAAGGAGCCGAGAAGAATCCAATTGGCAACAATTGATGTAGTTCACAACCGTGGCATGTACGATAACCTGAAGTTTCATCCTTCGAAACATTTGTTTTAGTACCGATAATAAGCATTGAGGATGGAACGCTGGTGGCCATATTGGATATCTATAGAAGAGAAAATAGCCAATAACCTTCAAGCGTGCTTCATCGAGTCGATCATAACAGAGCTACATGTACAGTAGCCTCTCAGTGAAGCCTTTATAAATATATATGATATATATTAACATACAAACACACATACATGTGTATAGCAATAATACCATTATTGGTGACGCTCTGGCGGCCACATTGGATATTCAACGGGGAAAACAGTTTCCAATTATCGTTATTATTTTCTTCTTGAGTCAGTCAGGCTGGTAGAAAACCAATCTCGTGTAAAAAGGCGATTCAAAGCTGTCAAATAGTCGCCAACAGGAGGCTACTGTATGTATTATGGCGGCCATATTGGATTTATGCAAATTAAGGGCCTTCCACCTCCTGCAGAAATGGGCACCCCTTCTGAGATCATTCTTTATGCCCAAATGAGCCTCTGTGCAAAATATGGTGCTTTATTCCAGTCAGTCACGATCTTGACCTTAAGCCACCGGACTACATGTACATCGAGAATCAACGGTTTTATGTTGATCGAGAGAATGTCGAGAAATTTTAATCGAGAAAGCTTCGAGAGAATATCACGAAATGAATACAATTTCTGATTAACAGCTGCTACGCCGGTATATGTGAGAATGTTATATAAAGTGTAAGCTCAGGTAAAATTGAGCTGTAGCTGCCGCTTTAACAATGTAACGCTACGTATCTTGTCATCGCGATTTTGAAAAAAGACTGCATTGAATATCACATTTGTATAAGCGACTTCATTTTATTATACTTAATAAATATAAACCGGCGGTGATCAGTCTGATTTCCCAAAGGATCCATTTCCGATCTGCACTATTTAAAATAAAACAGGGAATATCGTTGTCGCTTTATTTTGTTTTAACACAACTGATATCCATAATAACGGACATATATATAAGTATCCTGGGTCTATATCAGCATGACCGAGCACATATATGGGATATTTAATTTTACATAGAAAGAGAAAAACTTTTCAATGAGTTGCCTGGTTCTCTAGTGTATGGGTATATATCTAAGTAAAGTGCATTATATTCCCACCGTATCTGTGAGTTCTGCTAACAATTTAAAGTCGGATAATTCCGTTGGAATGGAAATCACACAAAATATTTGTTTTCTTCAAATTTGGCATCGGAAAAATATTTGTGTAACGCACTGGTCTAAAATGGCAGCTAAGTTTTTTAAACAAATTAAGGCTTATAAGCAAAAGCAAATTAACCAAGATTCACCGCGTCCTACCGGACAATTATCATGTACGTGAACTAGCGCTCAAATACACAAAATAAGCTCCAGGAATCT
This sequence comes from Hanleya hanleyi, assembly GCA_036873755.1. Lineage (NCBI taxonomy): Eukaryota > Metazoa > Mollusca > Polyplacophora > Lepidopleurida > Hanleyidae > Hanleya > Hanleya hanleyi. The sequence continues at coordinate 3,677 of JAVTVY010002827.1, read as the reverse complement.
CAAAATCCACATATTAGACACCAAACAACTAATTTGTGTTACAAATGTGAGCTTCTGAGAGTGATGTGGTTATTTGATATTTGGCGATCATCCTTGGTTTTTAGCTGATGTTAAAGAACTAATGAGTAATTTAGTTCACAAAATCAACTTTCTGATTCCTGCAAACCCCATATTAGACACAGAAAAGTAATTTCTGTAGCAAACAGAAACTGCCGGAGATCTGATTGACATGATTTTGGCGATCATCCTGGATTTGAGATGATATTAAAGCTCTAATAAGCCTTCTTGCGTTCGGTATAAACTCCTCGAGCCCGGCAAATTCAGCACCAGACACAATACGTTAATTCCTGTTACAAATAGAACCTGCGGAGATGTGAATTTGGAGAACACTTAGAATTTGGCGACCATCTTTTTTATTCATTTTATTTTAATGAAACGCTGAAGAACATTACTGAGCGCGAAATCAAAATTCTTCATCCACAAGTCCCGTATTAGTCATAAACAAGTTAATTTCTGCGACAAAGAAAAGCTGCTTCGAACCAATTTCCTTGATCTTGGCAGCTAGTTTGGATTGTGATGGCCACCTTGGATGTGAGGCGAAATCCAGGATGGCCCGAGGGAAAATTTCATTCAGTGTAGGTAAGATGGTAGGACCACACAGAAAACTTTGAGAGGAAAAGCCTGTTGTTTTTCCTGAGCTGGGACGTGTCTATTGAGTTACGGAAAGACATATCAGTTTGTATGACCCAATCAATGCATGCTCTTCAAGCTGGTGGGAAATACACATCATTTAAATTATTGTTTTTTTTGTTTCCAGATTTTCTCTTAATCATTGGTTTGCCAATCGTGGTTGTGATAATTGCCTTCTTTCTGTTCAGCCTTTGTTTGATAGCAGCGCGTAAGATGAACAACAGATGCAAGTGTAATCGGTTGCGTAAGTATATTCTTTTGCGTAACAGCCTTAAATTAAACATTTGGAGAGGGGTTCATGGATATCAAATAGCATGTTTTGCATCTCATATGATGATGTTTTGTCACGAACTATTATGTAGCACATGTTACCGTCAGCCGTTCTTTAGTCGAACAGTTTTGGGTCAATAAATCAGCAGCCAATCATCATATCGCAGAAACCGGGTCGTGATTTCATCCTAGTCGTGTAGTCCAAGGGGTTTTGTGAACGAAAACACAAAGCGAACTGCAATGATCACCCGTTGGTCACTCCAAATAATCAAAACACCCAGTGGCATCGGGTGGTTTACTGAGATTCGCTTAGTTTTCTTTGACCTTTTGGTCCTGTCTCACAGGTTTTGCTTTAAAAATCTGACAGAATTGATGGAACGGTCGAACTTTCAACTGAATCGGGATCTCCTGTTGGCCGATATATACTTCATATGTGCCAATGGAATAGATTCATACTCGTGGCATTCATTTGGGAAGTAATTGAAGAATTCAAATATTCGTTTGATTCAGAATCTCACAGTGCCCCCATATAGGTTTTTACACGAATCTGCTCGACGATCGAGATATCTTGTCCTGTTCAGATGAATACGAGTTTCAGTTTGGGTGTTTTATTTTTACTCTGATACCGGTAATGCACTGGGTCATCCATCAATTGTGTTAGCTTCAATGGATCTAGCTTGTACCTCTCATGGTTTGCCCCTGTAAAAAGTGAAAAGTAGTTCGCATGAAGACAAGGAGACGAGGCCTACCACGAATGACGTCAGGCGATAAAGAAATGTAATCAGTGCCTGAAACCTGTCCGGTCCGCTAACTTCCACAAGGCGCATTCACTCTAATTTTCTCAACGGTACGGCTTATAGCGCTGGACACACCGGTTCTCGTCAGACCACCGAAGTTAAGCAACGTTAAGCTAGGTCAATACTTGGATGGGTGACCGGGTGCTGTACTTAATGGTTGGGCTGATGAGTGGAACAGGAACTGTGAGCTTGTGTTCTGGCACATGTAGGTACCATCGTGATATGACTGAAACAGGAACGACGTTAAACCCTACTACTCACTCACTCACTCACTCGCTTCTTAGCATATGACTAATTCCGCGCAATCCTGAGCTCGTGAACGTATGAACAGCATACTGTTTTGCCCCAATCATTAAGAACTGCTGGTCATTCCTTCATTACACGAAACTATTTGGCTATGGATAATTCATTCTATCTATGAGTTGGTGGTATTAGTGCCAGGATAATACTTTTTTTTTTATTTTGAGTGTCAACCAATCCCGCCTCAGATAAGCAGTGTCGCTATTTGGGAGATACACATTAGCGTATAACCCGCTGTACATTTCCTTTAACTCTACCTGGCCTGGGGTTGATGGGGGGGGGGGGGGGGCGAAGTGGCCCCCCTACCAAACTTTCTGAGCTATCTCCGGAACGACAAAAAATGGAGAACTGAAACTCCATGACTTTATAGTTTATTATATTGGGGTTATTTTGAGCCTATTTGCATAACCCCACGAGTAGAGGATCATGGGAAAATCCAAGATGGCGGACACGTGAGGTACCAGAAAAATTTAGTTTTTGTTATATTTCTTCAAAATTTCTGCTTTTCCGAGATGAAAAGTGTTCAAAAACTATTTTATTTCACATCACATTAATATTTACTAATTTATCATGCAGTTTTTTATGGAGAAATACATTTTCACATTTTCTTATAGAGCTTGACTCAAGAGTATAGTGTAGTAAGTTTCAGTCCCCTAGCTCAAGGGATAAGAACAATAATTAGGGATTCCATTTCCCCCCTCCCCCCCAGGCCACAACATGTCCCAAAAAGCCCAGGCCAGATAGGTTTACTAGCTTGGATGAGAGGGTTATTTTAACTCCTGCCACAATATCACCTAGAGAAAATGGTTGGATAATGCCCTTAAACATATTAAAGGCTAATTTGAATTGTTTTGAAGTATGTGTTTCATTGTTACCTAAATAAAGTAAAATAATAGTAATTGTAGATATTCGCTTTGCTTTGAAGTGAATATCAAACTATAGACCTAAGATCATCAAAACAGGGAAACCGTGAACACAGAATCAGCGTGGCTCTTCTCCATTCACGTGACGTCAAGTAAAGCGTTACAATATTGTAAGAATGGATGGAGTCATTGGTCTGTTTACAACGGGAGACAGATTTCATCAGTAACGTAGTCACGGTTTCTGGTGGGTGATGAAAACAAAAGCAACAGGAGATGCTGATAACGTGGTACGTATCCCCTGGATACAAACAATATTTTCACTGCCGTGTTTGACATCAAATATTAAACGCAACATTAAGAAAGGGTGATGGAAAACGATACTGACAAGAAGTCAAATCACCCCACTGACAAATGTACTGACTACCTAACATCACCAGAACCCAAAGTGATCCCTGTAATGATTTGTATCTCAGCCACGCTTTCATTCTGGGATGAGTGAGTGAGTGAGTGAGTAAGATTTAACGTCGCTTTCAACATTTTTCAGTCATATCACGACGGTACCTGCATGTGACAGAACACGAGTGTCCACAGTTTCTATTATCCTGGACACTGATTAGCTCAGACAGGACAGCATCCGGTCACCCATCCAAGTATTGACCGAGCTCAACGCTGCTTAACTTCGGTGGTCTGACGAGAACCGGTGTGCCCAAAGTGATACGCGGCTGTTCCTTTTCAATGTGGGCAACCTGCAGTATAG
>JAVTVY010002826.1:0-36887 GCA_036873755.1 Hanleya hanleyi | reverse complement strand
GTGGTCGTCGCGCTGGCCCCCTTTGGTGGAACCGTGGTCGTCGCGCTGGCCCCCTTTGGCGGAACCGTGGTCGTCGCGCTGGCCCCCTCTGGCGGAACCGTGGTCGTCGCGCTGGCCCCTTTTGGTCGAACCGTGGTCGTGACGCTGGCCCCCTTTGGTGGAACCGTGGTCGTCGCGCTGGCCCCCTGTGGTGGAACCGTGGTCGTCGTGCTGGCCCCCTCTGGCGGAACCGTGGTCGTCGCGCTGGCCCCTTTTGGTGGAGCCGTGGTCGTCACGCTGGCCCCCTTTGGTGGAACCGTGGTCGTCGCGCTGGCCCCCTGTGGTGGAACCGTGGTCGTCGCGCTGGCCCCCTTTGGTGGAACCGTGGTCGTCGCGCTGGCCCCCTTTGGCGGAACCGTGGTCGTCGCGCTGGCCCCCTTTGGTGGAACCGTGGTCGTCGCGCTGGCCCCCTTTGGCGGAACCGTGGTCGTCGCGCTGGCCCCCTTTGGTGGAACCGTGGACGTCGCGCTGGCCCCCTTTGGCGGAGCCGTGGTCGTCGCGCTGGCCCCCTTTGGTGGAACCGTGGTCATCAGAAGGGCTAGTAAAATCACTTCTACCGCATTCCACGTGCCTCTATCTGTGAATTTTGGAAAAATATTGATACTAGTAATTTGCTATTCGTATATATATCCAAATGTAGTAAGGACCTATTGTTACCAACAGAAAATGAAATATAACATTTACACATTTAACGACGGCCGGGGCCGGCATGATGACGGTTGGAGCCACGATGACGGAGACGGGATATTATAGTGGACATTTTCGGTCTGTGTAACCTTGCCCAGTTCAATTTTCGTTTTTTGTTTTTGGTTTCTCAAAGTCAAAAATTGAAATTTGACATCCAATTTTCGTTTTACTTCGAAAATCAAGTATTGGAAATTGGCTCGACTTGTCCGTCTTTCGATTTTAGCTTTGACGTGTCAATGTTAACTGCGCATGCGCATGGCTTTTTCATGGCGGGGTAGTATGGAAAGCGCAAATCGGGTTGTATGGCCGGTGTGGGCATGATATGGAAAACCAGATAGTAGGGTGAAAGATATGGAGATTTTACAACACTATAGATCCCTGAAGCCAGGCATTCGAGCTAGATTATAATGGGCCAACTGCGCATGTGCAGGATCGAGTAGGCCTATGCGCAGCAGGCGCGTTGAACAACGGGGTGGATACACATGGGAGTTTCATTAAAGTAGGTAGTATAATAAATACGTGGGTACCCTAATCATAACCCTCAAAGGAACTTCCCGCGTCGATTCTTCGAATCCTTTGACACCCGCACTTAAAGCGTCGAAGCGGTTTTTTTATACTGAGCGTTGACGGGCATCCGAACGCTTCAGGTCATCCAAAATAGAGAAGGGAGATTGGACCTGAAGCGTTAAGCGTTGAATCATTCAGGCGTCTGGTGTCAATCGTGGCATCTGGACGCTCCGACGCTCTAGGTCTCAAGAACAGAGAAGTCTGGCTTACGGACAAGCACGACGTTCGACGAGTATGGACTGCTCGACTCCCGAATGGCGCCACACGCCAACATTTTCTCCAAACGTGCACGAACTTCCTCGTATAATGCTGGTGGTATTCTCCTGTGTGTTTCCTTAAACGGCTGTTTATTAGTAATGTTGATCTCGTGTTCCAGTGTTGTGGTATGTCCCAGATCAAGGAGATCTCGAGACATGATCCGAGTCCACTTCCGTAATACCTTATCAGCCTGGCATCGTTGCCTCGACTGCAGTGGACTGGGGTCAAGGTCAATGCCAAGCTCCGCGAGAGTGGGACCTGAAACCCGCTTACCACAGGCTTCTGTTACTGAAGTAGTTACATCCTTGTGGACAACAGATGCGTTAAGATGGACAACAGATGCAACCAGCAACTGACAAAGTTTAGCTTTAGGGGGAATAACTAACTACTATAACTACTTTAGCAGAAATATTATACACCCTGACTGACAAACACGCGGTTGAGCCTTTCGACTTAAGGTCCACTACCTGTGGTCCGACTAATAAACCATCAGACAGTCCTGTATTACCCTGTTCCACTACAGTCACTCTACCGCCATCTTGTGGTGGACTATGTACCAGACCTTTCAAGGTCATTACACCATTAGCTTGTACCTCGATAGGCCTTGTATTAGTAGATTTTACCATACCTACGTGGTCTCCATTTTGTATCAACGTGAACGCAGTTTGCCACGGACCAGAATTTTTCAGATTATCTCCGGTTATGGAAAACAATTTGAGAACATTTTTTCCCACAATCATTGGTACCCCCTTATTGTACTCTGTATCCCGCATTACCAATACCGGAACTCCTTTACCAGTTTCATCTCCAGGCAGAGCTAACTCAACCTCAACGTACCCTTCAAAGGGGAGAGTACTCTCACTAGCCCCATTAACTTCTAAATTAAAGTCAAGTGAATGTGCAGGTAATCGTTTCCAATTCTGATCATAATAATATTTGCACACAGTTGTCTCCTCATCAATGAGGCATGGACAACTCTTACCCTCTACCATCACTGTAGACTCACACGAATATCCAACTAAAGATCCCATAACATCCGGGCATCTAGCTCCTTAACTTCCACTCCGCCCATCACTCGAGGTCATCAAGTCTAAAGGTTTAGGGGGTGGTGTATTTTGTCTGCCATTTTGATTATACGGCGCTCCTCGACCACGGCCCCTGCTGACAGCATTGCGCCGATTACTATTCAACCTAGTCTCAATGGCGGACAGTCTATCCAAAATCTGTTTCAAGGAATCCGCGTTTGGTTCAGGTCCAGATTTTCGGTTTCTTGTAGATCGTTCTTCAAGACATTTCAATCTGCTGCAAATATCCTTTAGTTGTATTTTGACCCCATCCGAGCTACCGGAAGTTACGTTGACAACCTGTTGTTGAGATTTCTTACCCTTACCAAACTTTACCTTGTCACAGTCGGATAATTCTTTTTCAACACGTCTAACTTCAAGCAACAGCGCGTCAGAATTGCGTATACTATCACATTTGTGACGTGTAGCAGATTTTAACCTATCACAAAGCAGCCCGGTCCAAAACTTAGTGCGCAGGATATCGTCCGAAGATCTTTTACTTAAGGACTCCTTTTCAATAGCTCTCTGTATTAGCCCTTCCAATGTACAACTCCCAAGTGGGTACGGACTCTCCCTGTTTCTGTTCCTCCATATAACAGGATTGTAACAGGGACTCGCCGGTGGTTACTGTACCGAATATACTTTCGAGTTTGCCAACAATGGCGTTTACATCAGCAGTTTCACCCAAATAATAACAAACTCTGCCAGCTTCACCGCGGAGCGATTTCCTGACAGCCTGTAGGATCACTTGTTCGGCGTAAATATTATCTCCTTGAAGACACCTTATTTCAAATTTCCAGAGTTCAAAGTTACATTGGCTTTCGGAATTGGCTCTGACCCAGAAAATAATGAAATTTTCGGAAATTGATATGGGGTATGAACAGTTTGATTATCATCCGACTTACTATCAGATTTAGAATCAGAGACATTTACTCGGGCTACCAAATCCTCCCCATGGGGAGATTTTATATTTCCCCATATTCTTCAAGTAATCAATCATTTTCTGTTCATCCCCAAAAGAAATCAACTTACCACCGCTTACCCGTGTGTCCTCCATCGACTCCGATGCACATTCAGGCCACTCCTTGTCAGACATGTTCATTTCAATACTACTGTATAGTTAACGTAAACATGCAATTCATACAATGCATTCAATATGAGCAGTTTATTGTATGGGCTGAAATGACAAGGTTGGGACCTTGTAAGTTCAGATTAGCAATGTGACTTATTATGAGCGTGAATATCAAATGAATCTATGAAATGTAACAAGCCAAATGTCCGGGGTTTACGCAATCGCCACGAATTCGCAATTTATCAGCGACGGGAATTCGCGAAACCGCGGCGACGCTACTCGTCGTACCGCAAATGACGTCATAAACCATCCACGTGCGGAATCAACATTGATACGTCAAAGCTAAAATCAAAAAAATCAAAAACGGACAAGTCGAGACAATTTTCAATATTTGATTTTCATCTTTGCGAAAAGCAAAACGAAAAACGAAAATTGAATGTCAAATTTCAATTTCCTTTTTTTGTTTTTGTAATCTCAAAATCAAAAAATTGAAAATTGACGTTCAAATTTCAATTTTTGTTTTTGATATTGCAAAAACAAAAAACGAAAATTGACGGTCAAATTTCAATTTTTGTTTTTTAGATTACAAAAACAAACGAGAGATCCTGAAGGATCTTGGCGCCCACCATTGTCCGATAATTGTAAGCTAATAACAAGAGGATCTTTTTGTCCATTGTGACTAAGACCAAACGAATAAGTTGTAATTTTGTTTGCATAATTTCGAATTTGGGCGAAAAAGATCGAAAAAGGGACACTGGAAAACACCAAGATATTAGGAGTTTCAACATTTCTAGAAACTGTACTTGATGTCGGTTGTTATAGTACAAGTGAAATGAGCAAAGTTAGTCTGAAAGTGAATGTCCAGAGGATTCTTCATCTTCGTTTTGTAGGTTTTTTTTCGCACGTGTCATCATTGGGTACTGGAAGCGAAGACAAATCTCTTTGACACTTTCGCATGAGTTATGAAACATACTTAAGATTTTTTAATGAGGAACGAATGCTATTTCTGTTCTGTTTACTGGGCTAGTTTGAGTTATCCCTTTTAAGATACCGTGCTCGAAAATAGTAAGATGGTACAAAACTTAATACTGAAGGGATCCGGTCTGTGCAGTAATGTTGAAACTTTGAAAGTGTCGGAATCCTGATTATCTCCGTTGTATCGAAACACGCAGTAGTCTACGGTGATCGAGTTGTGACGTTGTGTCACAAGAGTGACGTCCCTTCGTGTAGCCGACACGTCGGCAGACGAAACGGTGGGGCAGTTCACTTGCAATGGCATGGACTAAAGTAAGCTGATTTAAAATTTGAAGAAATACATTTTAATTCGGAATCATTTGAACTCCTTGATATAGAAGGTGAAGGTATGGATATTTTCTATAGTCAGTATATAGAATATGCCCCACCGTTTGATCCACCTAATCTTGTGATGCAACGTCACAACAACCGTACTAATTTGAAGCGTAACCACAAAAGTTATCTTACCCAGCCAGGCCCCATGTGGGACATGTGTGCCAAATTTCAGAAAGATCCATGAAGTAATTCCTGAGAATTCATGATAACAATGTTTCAAGGGGAAATTCAAGTTGGCCACCTGGTGGCCATATTGGATTTTCGAATCGGACCAAAAAGTTGTCTTGCGCAACTGGACCACAAGGGGAACCTGTGTACCAAATTTGAGAAATATACATGCAGTACTTCCTGAGAAATCACGATAACAATATTTCATGGACTAAAGTAAACTGATTTAAAATTTGAAGAAATACATTTTAATTCGGAATCATTTGAACTCCTTGATATAGAAGGTGAAGGTATGGATATTTTCAAAATCCATAATGGCCACCTAGTGGGCTTATTACATTTTCGAATCGGACCGAAAATGGTATCTTGCACAACTAGACCCCAAGGGGAAACTGTGTACCAAATTTAAAAAAGATCCACGCCGTACCTCTGGAGAAATTACCATAACGTTTCATGGGGAAATCCAAGATGGCCGTCTGGTGGCCATGCTGGATTTTCGAATCGGACCAGAAAAGGTATCTTGCACAACTAGACACCAAGGGGAACCTGTGTACCAAATTTGAGAAAGATCCATGCGGTAGTTCCTGAGAAATCGCAATAACAAAGTTTCATGGGGAAATACAAAAACGCCGCCTGGTGGCCATATTGGATTTTCGAATTGGGCCAAAAAAGGTATCATGCACAACTAGACCCCATGGGGAACCTGTGTACCAAATTTGAGAAAGATCCATGCAGTACTTCCCGAGAAATCACGATAACAAAGGTTCATGGCGAAATCCAAGATGGCTGCCTGGTGGCCATATTGGATTTTTGAATCGGACCGAAAAAGGTTTAGTTTAAACTTATTTTATTGCCTCATGAACAACGGGACTGTTTTAACAACTTAAACACCCCTTTTCCTACATAATTAATTGACAAATATAAATAAAGTTTTACAGATCGATGTCATTGAGCACAGGCTTGAGGCAGAGTAGACATTATGTATGAGTGGTTTTAACAATATTCGATACTTCGAAGACCAAACGAATAAGTTGTAATTTTGTTTGCATAATTTCGAATTTGGGCGAAAAAGATCGAAAAAGGGACACTGGAAAACACCAAGATATTAGGAGTTTCAAGATTTCTAGAAACTGTACTTGATGTCGGTTGTTATAGTACAAGTGAAATGAGCAAAGTTAGTCTGAAAGTGAATGTCCAGAGGATTCTTCATCTTCGTTTTGTAGTTTTTTTTTTCGCACGTGTCATCATTGGGTAGTGGAAGCGAAGACAAATCTCTTTGACACTTTCGCATGAGCTATGAAACATACTTAAGATTTTTTAATGAGGAACGAATGCTATTTCTGTTTTGTTTACTGGGCTAGTTTGAGTTATCCCTTTTAAGATACCGTGCTCGAAAATAGTAAGATGGTACAAAACTTAATACTGAAGGGATCTGGTCTGTGCAGTAATGTTGAAACTTTGAAAGTGTCTGAATCCTGATTATCTCCGTTGTATCGAAACACGCAGTAGTCTACGGTGATCGAGTTGTGACGTTGTGTCACAAGAGTGACGTCCCTTCGTGTAGCCGACACGTCGGCAGACGAAACGGTGGGGCAGTTCACTTGCAATGGCATGGACTAAAGTAAACTGATTTAAAATTTGAAGAAATACATTTTAATTCGGAATCATTTGAACTCCTTGATATAGAAGGTGAAGGTATGGATATTTTCTATAGCCAGTATGTAGAATATGCCCCACCGTTTGATCCACCTAATCTTGTGATGCAACGTCACAACAATCGTATTAATTTGAAGCGTAACCACAAAAGTTATCTTACCCAGCCAGGCCCCATGTGGGACATGTGTGCCAAATTTCAGAAAGATCCATGAAGTAATTCCTGAGAATTCATGATAACAATGTTTCAAGGGGAAATTCAAGTTGGCCACCTGGTGGCCATATTGGATTTTCGAATCGGACCAAAAAAGTTGTCTTGCGCAACTGGACCACAAGGGGAACCTGTGTACCAAATTTGAGAAATATACATGCAGTATTTCCTGAGAAATCACGATAACAATATTTCATGGACTAAAGTAAACTGATTTAAAATTTGAAGAAATACATTTTAATTCGGAATCATTTGAACTCCTTGATATAGAAGGTGAAGATATGGATATTTTCAAAATCCATAATGGCCACCTAGTGGGCTTATTACATTTTCGAATCGGACCGAAAATGGTATCTTGCACAACTAGACCCCAAGGGGAAACTGTGTACCAAATTTAAAAAGATCCACACCGTACCTCTGGAGAAATCACGATAACGTTTCATGGGGAAATCCAAGATGGCCGTCTGGTGGCCATGCCTGATTTTCGAATCGGACCAGAAAAGATATCTTGCACAACTAGACACCAAGAGGAACCTGTGTACCAAATTTGAGAAAGATCCATGCGGTAGTTCCTGAGAAATCGCAATAACAAAGTTTCATGGGGAAACACAAAAACGCCGCCTGGTGGCCATATTGGATTTTCGAATTGGGCCAAAAAAGGTATCATCACAACTAGACCCCATGGGGAACCTGTGTACCAAATTTGAGAAAGATCCATGCAGTACTTCCCGAGAAATCACGATAACAAAGGTTCATGGGGAAATCCAAGATGGCTGCCTGGTGGCGATATTGGATTTTTGAATCGGACCGAAAAAGGTTTAGTTTAAACTTATTTTATTGCCTCATGAACAACGGGACTGTTTTAACAACTTAAACACCCCTTTCCCTACATAATTAATTGACAAATATAAATAAAGTTTTACAGATCGATGTCATTGAGCACAGGCTTGAGGCAGAGTAGACATTATGTATGAGTGGTTTTAACAATATTCGATACTTCGAAGACCAAACGAATAAGTTGTAATTTTGTTTGCATAATTTCGAATTTGGGCGAAAAAGATCGAAAAAGGGACACTGGAAAACACCAAGATATTAGGAGTTTCAAGATTTCTAGAAACTGTACTTGATGTCGGTTGTTATAGTACAAGTGAAATGAGCAAAGTTAGTCTGAAAGTGAATGTCCAGAGGATTCTTCATCTTCGTTTTGTAGTTTTTTTTTCGCACGTGTCATCATTGGGTAGTGGAAGCGAAGACAAATCTCTTTGACACTTTCGCATGAGCTATGAAACATACTTAAGATTTTTTAATGAGGAACGAATGCTATTTCTGTTCTGTTTACTGGGCTAGTTTGAGTTGTCCCTTTTAAGATACCGTGCTCGAAAATAGTAAGATGGTACAAAACTTAATACTGAAAGGATCTGGTCTGTGCAGTAATGTTGAAACTTTGAAAGTGTCTGAATCCTGATTATCTCCGTTGTATCGAAACACGCAGTAGTCTACGGTGATCGAGTTGTGACGTTGTGTCACAAGAGTGACGTCCCTTCGTGTAGCCGACACGTCGGCAGACGAAACGGTGGGGCAGTTCACTTGCAATGGCATGGACTAAAGTAAGCTGATTTAAAATTTGAAGAAATACATTTTAATTCGGAATCATTTGAACTCCTTGATATAGAAGGTGAAGGTATGGATATTTTCTATAGTCAGTATATAGAATATGCCCCACCGTTTGATCCACCTAATCTTGTGATGCAACGTCACAACAATCGTATTAATTTGAAGCGTAACCACAAAAGTTATCTTACCCAGCCAGGCCCCATGTGGGACATGTGTGCCAAATTTCAGAAAGATCCATGAAGTAATTCCTGAGAATTCATGATAACAATGTTTCAAGGGGAAATTCAAGTTGGCCACCTGGTGGCCATATTGGATTTTTGAATCGGACCAAAAAAGTTGTCTTGCGCAACTGGACCACAAGGGGAACCTGTGTACCAAATTTGAGAAATATACATGCAGTACTTCCTGAGAAATCACGATAACAATATTTCATGGACTAAAGTAAACTGATTTAAAATTTGAAGAAATACATTTTAATTCGGAATCATTTGAACTCCTTGATATAGAAGGTGAAGGTATGGATATTTTCAAAATCCATAATGGCCACCTAGTGGGCTTATTACATTTTCGAATCGGACCGAAAATGGTATCTTGCACAACTAGACCCCAAGGGGAAACTGTGTACCAAATTTGAAAAGATCCACACCGTACCTCTGGAGAAATCACGATAACGTTTCATGGGGAAATCCAAGATGGCCGTCTGGTGGCCATGCTGGATTTTCGAATCGGACCAGAAAAGGTATCTTGCACAAATAGACACCAAGGGGATCCTGTGTACCAAATTTGAGAAAGATCCATGCGGTAGTTCCTGAGAAATCGCAATAACAAAGTTTCATGGGGAAATTCAAAATCGCCGCCTGGTGGCCATATTGGATTTTCGAATTGGGCCAACAAAGGTATCATGCACAACTAGACCCCATGGGGAACCTGTGTACCAAATTTGAGAAAGATCCATGCAGTACTTCCCGAGAAATCACGATAACAAAGGTTCATGGGGAAATCCAAGATGGCTGCCTGGTGGCCATATTGGATTTTTGAATCGGACCGAAAAAGGTTTAGTTTAAACTTATTTTATTGCCTCATGAACAACGGGACTGTTTTAACAACTTAAACACCCCTTTCCCTACATAATTAATTGACAAATATAAATAAAGTTTTACAGATCGATGTCATTGAGCACAGGCTTGAGGCAGAGTAGACATTATGTATGAGTGGTTTTAACAATATTCGATACTTCGCCTAATCAAATGATAAAACGCAGGACGAAATACAGAAAAATATAAATATCGTCCATAATATGTCAATGTATATATAATTTTTTTTTGTTCTTTTTCTCTCTCTTACTCTTAGTTTTTGGGTGGCATGGGTGTAGTTAGATCTCACTGGAAGCAGTTAAATCATACCGTATGCGACTACGTATCCGTGGTGTCAGCTGTAAAATCCACAATAACTAATATCTAATAAAGCCCCGATATATGGAGACTGCCCACTCTTTTCAATACAATTTTGGACTTCATTGCAGAGTTTGTCATTTTCACGGATTGAAAGTGACGGGTTTCCCCACAACAGATGTTCAATGGTGCTATTAAATGGAATATTCGATGTCAGTGATCGACGGATGATCCCGTAGCGAGGACAGAAGAAGAAAAAGTGAGTGGTATCTTCGGATGGATGTCCGCATAGACAGCGTGAATGATCGAGCAGACTTGCCCGGTGTAATTACAAGCGTCTAGTCCGTCATTCATAATCCAGCCGTCGTCCATTAGAGAACATCCGCGTCCATAATCCAAAGACCTATTCCATTTCCATATAACAGTATTAGCACCAAATTCAAAAAGACAAAAGTATACATAAACATAGGCTTGTTTCCTGCAAGAGAGAAGCGGTCAACAATTTTCAATGATGCCGGCAAGACATCATGATGTTCCAAAATATCAAATCCGTATCGCTGATCAGTATTCGTAATCCATAATATTCGTTATAGAGTCGTCATCTAAAAATGATGTACCTCAGCCACGCTTTGATTGTGGCTGTTCATATGAGTACCATGAGGATCTTGAAGTACATGGGCTCATACGGCCCCTAGCCCCGGGTTAAGCGGAATTAGACACATGTTACGAAACGTAGCGCCATAGATCTTGCACGCTACGTTCGTATTTTGCTATCAGCATGCGATATGTATCGCCAAATTTGAGAAACTTTTGAGTGGAGGCGCTTGGTGGAATAGCCCTGTTTTATAAGTTTCTGCAACAATGTTTTGTGACGTTGATTAAAATCATCATATCTAACACAGGATCTAGCAAATGCTACTAAGCGAGATATGTATACGCCATATGCAGGTCCCACTGGAATATTACTATCCAGAAAGGGATAGTTTACGATGTCGAAATTGTAATCATCTCTTTTGTCATAAAGTCGACGAGAGAGAATGCCCGCTTCATTTTTATAGAGATCTAAATAAGATGTGCTTGTAGGGCTATCTGTAGTTTCCTTCAAATCCAGTGAAGGTGGATATATATCCTTCACTGCGTCATTTATATAGCGATTATCCACTGCGAGAAGATCGTCTATATAGCGTTTGGTGAATGAGAAGGAACGGGCTTTGAGTGGATCGGTTTTTGAAAGCGCCAGCATATAGTCATATTCATAAGAGAACAGATACAGGTCAGCCAACAGGGGTGCACAATTATTACCCATTGGAATACCTATATGCTGCTGATATATTGTGTTGCCAAATTTCACATAGATATTTTTAATGAGAAATTCAAGCAACTCTATAAACAAAGAAACATCCCATGAATGATATCTCTTGTATGTAGTCGAGCTAAAGAATGCTTTATGGCTTCCGACATTAATATATCTACGATCAGTTTTCTTGAACACAGATACTATTAATGAACTTATACGGTCAATAAGGTCCTGATGAGGAATTGTAGTATAGAGAGTCGAGAAATCCCAAGTGGATACATGTCTGTACGGTATGTGACCTTTAGCATCAAGTTCTTCCGTAAGACATTTTGAGTTTTTCAATATCCACATACATTCAACGCCAGAGTTCTTGAAAATAGTGGCGCAATACCTTTCCCAAAATGCTTTTACCTCCTGAAGGGCCCTCGTCATTAGGGTTGAAAGAAGCTTGGTGGTGCAGCTTCTAGAACCAGCTATGAATCTAGCTTTGTATGGTGATTTATGCATTTTGGGAGTCCAGTATATTTTTGGTATGTCGCTATGATTGGTTGGAAGACAAATACCTCTTTCCCTGAGAAACTTTTTGTGATTGTTAAATAAATCTTCCAGAGTAAATGCAGTTTGCGAGTAAGTAGATGTATTTGATGAAGATATGTCTACACTCAATTCTTTAACCAGCACCTGGTAATAGTAATATTTACATATGAATATTATATTATTCGGAGCTTTGTCTGCTGAGACTATGACGAATTTACTCTGGAGATTTGCTAGAACTTCTTGCGAATTGAGGTTTCTCAGTACTTGTTTTGCTTGGGGAAGAGTACTTCTGTCAATATGGCGGATTGTTTCAACGACCTTACTCTTGGTGAGGTCCAGCCAATCAGCGAGTACTGTAGGTTCAACTTTTTCTCGCTTAGACCAATCAATAACGTACTGTTCTAATGCAGTCAGGACTATCTTCTGGTCCGCCTTCAGATTTATTCTTCTTGGCTCTCTATATTTAGGTCCTTTCATCAGGAGTAATTTCAGATCCTTATCACTCACCACATCAAGGTCACCAGTCACAATATGTTTGCATGGTGTATAGATAAAGTTCGACAATTCACAATCAAAACATTCAGTCTGGACCTCGGTATGGAATAGTTTTCACGATTTCTGAGATTGTATGGGGTTACTTCACCTACAAGTGATGTGATTATATTATTTATATATTCAGGAGCCTCGCCATTGTGAATTTTAAACATTGTTAATAATTTGTTGTTTAACCGTCTTTTTTGCAAAATTTCCCATCCGGTTTCTAAATATAACGAGTTCCTAGAAGTATACATTGGTAGTCCAGTAACGATTCTTGCTGCCGATAACTGGAGCTTTTCTGAAGTTTCAGTTCCTTCCTGAGTGCAGTTGATCCAGACCACAGCTGCATATTCAAGAATCGGTCTAATAAAATGTAAATATATATGGTTCAGTGCATTTCTTCCAATTTTATATTTAATTTTTCGCATAATCCCTATTCTCTGAGACGCAATTAATAGTACAGATATAGTCGATGTGGGTTTTCCATTTGCAATTGTTTTGAATATACAATTCCAGATGTTTGTGTGTGTCAGAGATGGGTAAAAGTGTATTATCAAAATATATTTCAGGTAGAGTTAATAGATTTCTATTGGTCAGCAGTAGCAGAACTGTTTTTAATGCATTAAAAGTTAAAAGCCATTGTTTTGACCAGTCAAGTAGACGTTGGAGATCGTGGTTCATAATAAATTCGATTTCGAGAATATTTGGTGATGAGTAGGTTAAACAGGTATCATCCGCAAAAAGCCGAGCGACACTTATCAGATTGTCCATAGTGTCATTGATATAAATAAGGAATAGCAGTGGTCCTAATACTGAACCCTGAGGAACACCTGCGTTCATATGTCTAATTTCAGAACTTGAGAATTTGAGAAATTTTGCGTATCCGACTTTAACCGTTTGACATCTATCACTTAAGTAGTTTTTAAGTCATTCAAGAAGTTGGCCCCCTATCCCATATTGTTGTAACTTAAAAATAAGCCCTCTGTGCCACATACTATCGAATGCCTTGGATATATCTAAAAATATGACAGAAGTTATTTGATTTTCGTCTAAAGACGTGCAAAGGTTGTGATAGAATTCAATTAGCTGGAACACAGTTGAATGTCCTGGCAAAAATCCTGCTTGTTTTTCGTAGAAAATGTCGTTACTGATGAAGTGGTCATAAACATGCTTGAAAATAATACGTTCCATGATTTTAGCAACACAACTTAATAATGAAATTGACCTGTAGTTTCAGGGCTGATTCTTATTCCCTTTTTTAAATACAGGGACAACGTTTGCTAGTTTCCATTCCCCCGGAAATTTACACTCTGTTAAAGACATATTAAATAAAATATACAGAGGATTACAAATCGTATTCACAACGCCTTTCAACATTCTATGGCTGATCAGATCATTTCCTATTGATTTATTCACTTCGAGGCTTAAAACTATATCTTTAATTTCTTCTTCGGTTATGTGTATAGACTGGAGTGATGTATTGTATTTTGATGAAAATGGGGGTAGACTTTGGTTGCTATCGTCGATTGTTGAAACTGAAGCGAAGAAATCATTCAATGTATTGACCTTTTCCAAATCTGCGAAGCTGGTGTGATCGTTATTTTCGGACCTGTCTATTAGAGGTGGAATTTCATTGGATGTTGATTTTTTAATAAATCTATCCAGTTTTTTCCAGTAACTTTTGGGGTCTGTACTGACACTATTTTCCAAATCCTGCTCAAGATTCTTAAAAAAGTGTTCCTGAGCATATTTTTTCATGTTATTCACTTTGTTTCTGATATGTCTAACTTTAGCCCAATCTGCTGCATGGACGACCTGATTTTCTGGCAATTTTCCTACAACGGTCTCGCTTACTAATTTCTTTCCTCGATTCAGAATTAAAGCATGCTTTGTCGTTAGGTCTGATTGTGACAGTTTTGTTTGGTATACATATTTTAACTAGATCAATAAATTTATGAGTGAACTTCTGGCAGGCGTCAGCAATAGTATGACAGTTCTCAAAAAAATCTACCCAATCGACTGTTTCTATTAAAGAATTAAATTTAATGAAGTCGCTTGATTTATACAGCCAAACTTGTCTTTTATACGGCTTGCGGGAATTATATTTAATGTGAATTTCCGCATATACAGCGTCATGATCACTTATTTGTCGATCAATCCGTATAATACCACGTTCATGTATGTTGATATCTTCAGAGATAAGAATTGGATACAGTAGTGTGGCAGAATGAGGTGTTACTCTAGTGGGTTCAGCGATAATATTGCGAAGATTACAACGTTGAGATATTCGAGATAGGTATCTTGAGTTTCCGAAAAGCAGATCATCATTTAAATCACCAGTAACAATTATATTTGGACAAACATCAAGTGTGTTTTCGACCATCTCTTCAAAAGATTGGTACACATGCGCGGGATTATGAGGTACAATATAAGAAATATTCAGAAGTATGTTTGATTCTTCTAAGATTATTTTAAGCCACATTGATTCGAATTCATTATTTTCTAAATCCTTCAGGCGAAGGCACTGTAGCTGGTTTGATACGTACACTAAAATCCCGCCCCATGGACTAAGGTGTGTGTGGTCTTTATCTGACCGAAAGGGTTCAGCAAAACCGTCAATAATCAGATCTTCATCGTTTACGCTGTGATCTAAATTTGTTTCTGTAAGACATAAGATGTCAACTTCTTCGGAAAGCATATCAATGAATTCTAATTTATTTCGAACACTACGTATGTTTAGATGAAGAATTACAAGACCGTGATTATTTGGGTGTTCGTCAGGACCTGGATTTGACTCAACATCTCCGCATAATTGTATCAGCAACAGTAGGACAGCGATATTATTGGTATTACTATTACCAAGATTGCTTTGGAGTACAGAAAGCCCAAAAAGGACTAAGCAGGATTTAACACTTGTCATGAGGCAACCCACAGAGTCGAAATTTGCAAAATGTATCTTGCACAACTAGACCCCATGGGGAACCAGTGTACCAAATTTGAGAAAGATCCATGCAGTACTTCCTGAGAAATCACGAAAACAAAGGTTCATGGGGAAATCCAAGATGGCTGCCTGGTGGCCATATTGGATTTTCGAATCGGACCAGGAAATATCTTGCACAACTAGACCCCAAGGAAAACCTGTGTACCAAATTTGAGAAAGATCCATGCAGTACTTCCTGAGATATCACGATAACAAAGGTTCATGGAGAAATCCAAGATGGCTGCCTGGTGGCCATATTGGATTTTTGGATCGGACCAGGAAATATCTTGCACAACTAGACCCCAAGGGAAACCTGTGTACCAAATTTGAGAAAGATCCATGCAGTAGTTCCTGAGAAATCGCGATAACAATGTTTCATGGGGAAATCCAAGATAGACGCCTTGTGGTCATATTGGATTCTCGAGTCGGACCAGAAAAGGCCCCTTGCACAACTTGACCCCAAGAGTAACCTGTGTACCAAATTTGCGAAAAATCCACCCAGCAGTTCCTGAGAAATCGCGATAACAAGGTTTCATGGTGAAATTCAAAATTGGGCCAAAAAAGGTATCATGCACAACTAGACCCCATGGGGAACCTGTGTACCAAATTTGAGAAAGATCCATGCAGTACTTCCTGAGAAATCACGATAACAAAGGTTCATGGGGAAATCCAAGATGGCTGCCTGGTGGCCATATTGGATTTTCGAATCGGACCAGGAAATATCTTGCACAACTAGACCCCAAGGAAAACCTGTGTACCAAATTTGAGAAAGATCCATGCAGTACTTCCTGAGATATCACGATAACAAAGGTTCATGGAGAAATCCAAGATGGCTGCCTGGTGGCCATATTGGATTTTTGGATCGGACCAGAAAATGTATCTTGCACAACTAGACCCCAAGAGGAACGTGTGTACCAGATTTGAGAAAGATCCATGCAGTAGTTCCTGAGAAATCGCGATAACACGGTTTCATGGGGAAATCCAAGATGGCCGCGTTGTGGCCATATTGGATTTCCGAATCGGACCAGAAAAGGTATCTTGCACAACTAGACCGCTAATGTGACGCCGATTTTATCAGGGAAATAACCCCTCTTCTGTTAGTCGAGGTTGACGAATGTATTTTCGCGATGTAACGCGATGTCAATTTTATTGCATCGAAAAGTAAACTATTTAAAGTATCAGAAGCAGTGGATCTTTTTTTCTGTATTATAAACCGGATTTGCCTCCATGTAGCATTGAGAAAAGTGCTCGAATAATAAAGAAAAATATCCAGTTAATCAAATCGGTGTGTGTATATACATGCACTCGGGAGATAGACGGTTAGGCGGAATTGTTTTTTATCACGATCGACTCCAGACATGCAGATCAAGGCAACGGCTATCGCCGCAGTGTCTGGCCGGGTTTGCTACAAAGGAATGATCCGAAATTGATGGTATGTGACTCCGTTTCACCAATGAAAAGGACCTGGCGCCTGTGATGTTTCACAATCCATTTGAGGCTCATTAAACAGAATGAAATTACGTTGGCATCACATACTGGTCCTATTATTAGGCGGGTTTCAAACTATAAGTTGGAAACCTCTTAAATTTGGTTGTGTTATTATTATTTCTCCGCCGGATTTTGTGACCATCGCTGGATCGCTGTAGCCGAAACATCACACGTTTAGGGTGATTAGGGTCAATGAGATGCAATGGCTATCCCCATATGAAGCCGATTGGTCTAAAACCCCGGTGTCCAGGTCTCTAGAGGCCTCTAAAATTCATCAAGGGACGTTGCTTCGTTAAAACTATGGCCGCCATCGACCAATTACAATCGTTGACTTTTCGAGTATCGGTTGCTGATGGCGAAAAATGACTATATGAATTTTTCGACGTGACGATAGAGAACAAACAGGTCACAAAATTGACAATTACACCAGTTTGCACCAGCGGGCTCCAAATGCGCGCGTTGGTGCGAATTTGAAATGGAACGAAATGGTAGTGTTCAATTTTGCTACTGATCGACCTATCCATAGACAAATCAAATTTTCAAGAAATGGATGTTGATGGGAAAAACTCGTAGATGTATGTTATTCCAATTGATGCTGAAGAATTAGGGGACCCCTAAAGTCTGGAATATTTTACCGAACGGGCCCAAAATGGTCCAAAATTACGGATCCACATCGAACCAATTACTTGTCGATCGCGGCTATATTTCATCTTGCTATTGCATTCAAGAGTGGCAGGTCTCCAGCACGCCCAGCACGCCCGAGCACGATCTTTATTCTTAAAGATCAATTTTCTTCCATTTTTCTCGTGAAATTCAGTTTCATGTGGTCAAATGTGTTTTATTTTGTAATAGATTCCCGCCTAGATTTTGAGGCTGATTAGGCTGCATCTTTAACTTTTGTTGTTTGCACGTTTGGGTTGTGGCCAAAATTCATGCCTACCATGGAGAATTTAACTAACTACGGGGATTCTAAGCAATTGTTTTTAATATACAAACTCTAATGTGACCACTTCAGGGCCTAAACCAACCATAAATGTTTTGTGACTTTATTTCGTGGTCAAAAAATGTTTAACGCCAAAAGTGTCCCATGCAAACCAGTATTTAATAGCTTTGTGTTAATGCTACCAGAATATGACATAGAACCAATTGAATGAGTGTAATGGCGCTCAGAATAGATTTCTGGTATCGTCAGTGTCGGTACTCGTGTTGCACTCATTAATATAATGAGCATCATCTAGATTTCCACACCATGTTATAAGTATACTTACCTCGGTCTCTTCTCATTTTTTGTTTAAAACTGTCCATTTCCCCTCTAAGACCTGGCCCTGTATGTCGGTCTGTAAAGTGTAACATATAGACATATTAGAGGAATGGAGCGAATGGATGGAAAGTACACGGCTGTTCTCTGGCAACTTCAACAGTCGCATTATTTTCATTCTGGCAAACACGTGGGATACATGGCAAAGAAGAACTTCTCTAATTGCTTGTTTACTGCGGTAAAATAAGTAAGAGAGATCGCGATGCAATAGGACGAGTCTAAGTTTGGTCGCGAAGGCTATATATCTGAGTGATCAAGCATGAAGACTCATCCTATTGCATCATGGCAATCTATCCTACTTGTTTTAACGCAGTAAACAAGCAATTATTTCTATTCTACTATAATACAAACGGTAGAATTGTGGAGGTTTTTTGTGCAAAGGAATATTTGATCATGTAATTACACGTTAGCACCCCTATTCTTGACACAAAATGCGTTGGTCATTCAACTAATCGGAGCAGACAACACCTGCAAGTCTCGTGCTCGAAATCGACACACAGGGGACGAGTCCACAATATGACAGCTGACTCCGGCTTGATGTTAACAATTACCAATAAATTTCAAGAATATTCCAACTGCATGTATAGCGCGAACTTTGGATTTTTAAATACATTACTGTTGACCCGATACTTGATATACAATGGTCATATCGAAATACACAGATTAGCCTATCCCCCTCTAGTAGAAAATCATTACCCCCAAACTATCCACGCCGAACCGCTTACTAAGTGAGGTCTATTGGAATTAGATGTGCTTCCTTCCTTATATGTAATAATGTTATCTGGTAAAACACATGGGGTGTGGTAGAATTAATCGTATACTTATGGTGAGCATCTAGTCCCTCATTCAATATTCAGCCGTCTCCCATTAAAGAAATACTCAAATCCAAAGTCTTAATTCGTGTAACAGAATTAGCACGTAATGTAAAAAACAAACAATCATAGAATGCCTAAACATATGTTAGTTTCCTGCAAGAGAGAAGAGGTCAATGATGCCGCCAAGAAATCATGATGTTCCAAAAATATCAAATCCGTATCTCTTATAAGAATTCTTTATCCATATGATTTTCGTTGTGACGTCGTTAGTTAGATAATAGTGTCTCGCTTTGATTGTGACTTTCAATATGAACACCATGAGGATCATGACTTATATGGTTTCATACAACCCCTTTCATTAGTTGAGTTAAAACTTCTCTTTCAATGGAAGTCTATGGTAGCAACACATACAATGATTGCTGGCAAAAAAATATGGGCGAATCCAGTGGAAAAATAGAGGGACACTGCTGTGCTTTCAAGGTTCGTCAGGCAAGTGCTTCATAATTACGATAAATGGCAAAGTGGTATATATTTGAAGTACAATCTCTGCCAAACCTATTGTTATAAGCACATACTGTAAAATGTAGGCTGTATTTATTGAAATAGACACAAACAAACATGGACTTTGTGCAACGGTATGGTATCTCCGTACAACTTCGTAGTTAAAACTCGCTCGAATAATCCGCGCTCCACAGTTGCTACACAGACTGTCTGCAGCCACAACGTCAAATAATGACTTGTACTTGACAGTCATTAAGAGGCCTGCGAGTGCCTCCTATATTTCCTATGTTTCCAATATTTTCCTATTTTTTAGTCATTCCTATATTTTCCTATATTTGCTCAAAACCTCCTATATTTCGTATATTTTGACTTTTTCTCATGAAAACTTTCACCAATGCTCTGAAATGAGTCAATTTGGCATGAAAAAAACGCTTCGGCAAATATGAAACATTTAAATCTCTCTCTCTTGAACCAAGCAGCAGAACGGGTCTCCTCAATCACCACCACAATGACTGCATTCACTGGAAATAACTTTATTAAACACAAGAAAACTACCAATTTGAGACATACAATATAGTACTGACCCGTTTTACACTCTTTTTTTCCTATCTATTAAGAAAATTCCTATATTTCTATATGTTTTGGCAAAAGAGATAGGGCAATAAGGCGACATTTTTGGCCTACACGTGGTGCGGTAGAAATTGAAAAAATAAAATATCCTAAAAATAATTATTTTTGATGTAACGGCAAGGGGTCGTTCGTGTCTAAACGTGTGTTTAAATGACTCGATTTAAACCCTTTTTCATGAAATAGCACATGCTGCGGATTTCAAAGCCATGTCATATCTATAACCATAAAGCAATCCAGTTAGAACTTTCAATTATTTTTAGGACATTTTATTTTTTTCGATTTCAACCGCACCACGCATAGACCAAAACGCCGCCTTATCGTACCATCTCCTTTCCTCCTGTATTTTCATTGTGATCCACTTGCAGGCCTGGATTAACTTTATCGAAGAACCCAATGGGCACATGTGTGCGGTCTCCCACAGATATCAGTAACAATGCCTTAATATCTGCCGAAATCAGCAGGGTGAAAATGTCATCCACCGACCATCACAGACCAGGGCAGCTCTTCAGAGCTCGAGTGATTAAGCTCCAATCTGCTTCAGCTTTTATCCAAATTGAATTTCGTCATTGTTTGATAGATCATAACTCTCATGTTGTTATGTTGGGCTTTTTCGATTCGGCTGATTACCAATGCATGGAATAAATACCCAGATGCTTTCTAATGTGCGGTGAAGGGTGTCTTATATAACAGAACTGGATAGTCGTTCTAGTTTACGTGGACGATGTACTAATCTTTAGCAAGAAGAGGGTAGCTACAGAGTCAGAACTCGACACCGGCCTCAAATTCAGACCTCAGTTTCAACGTTCATCAATCAGCAGTCGTCAATAAATCACTTGTCATTTTCAGATATATTTTTAAAAAGTCATGCTGAAATATTTAAGAAAAGCTAAGAACCTTATGCTGAATTAGGTTTTTGTAAACAAATGTTCGAACTAGTGGGTAATCCTAAATATTTCAACCAAATGCAAATCTCGACGATTTCTGATGGTCTTTGCAGACACGGGATTGGTAACTGTCTTGATTGGGCTCATTTGACAAATTAGCTGCACACTTTTGATGCATAAATCACTGTGTATATTTTATAAACCCCTGAATACACGTGTTATAAAGTGACAGATTGATTCGGGATTGGAAAAGTAAATTCTCACTACTCAATGTATCAAGTTATCAACCCAATCGAGTGGATCATCTGTAACATTCACATTATGTGACACCGTACTCCAAATTTGCGTGCTTTACGGCGGCAGTGCGAGGAAAAGTGGATCTTAGCGAGCAGATCGTCTGCTCGTCGCCTGCTCACTATCGTGCAAATTCCCTACAAAAATTATGTGTACGTTGTCACACGGTGATTTAGGTCAAGATAAGTTGAAACTTACCTCTAATAATTATCCTTCACTGCGGTAGTTCATAAACCGACTGTCAGAACACCTCTTCCCTCTGTTTAACCAACTATGCCACTATCACGTATCCTTACACATAAGAAAAATAAAAAAGGATTAAAATATGCCAACGTAGACTTATATAATTATGAAAATGTCTAAACAGCGCAAACCTAGTTGGATTTGTATTCCTTATAAATGATTCCGCAAATGTTGAGCAAAGCCGATTGCCACAGCATTTATCAAACCGATAGCTCATGTCTTCTTACTACTTGGTTCTTCCGGAATGCAGCGTGCTCGCACTTGCCTGCCGATGCTAAAGTCGATTATAAATTAGTCGTCTACTTTGGAACTTATGAAAAAAATAAAGGTTGGCTCCGCATTACTTTTTTTTCGCAGAGTGTGAAACAAACTAAAATCTACAAAAATGGTCACTGTTCCTGCGTATAATCAATTTCAATAACTTTTTGAACCGAGGTTCAATTGCATAAGGTGATGTCATATGTATTGCTGTTCTCGCGAACAAAAGTAAATAAAGCGGTATAAGGTCTTAAATAGAATTACAAGCGTCTGGTCCGTCATTCATAATTCAGCCGTCGTCCATTAGAGAATATCCGCGTCCATAATCCAAAGACCTATTCCATATTCCATATAACAGTATTAGCACCAAATTCAAAAAGACGATCATAGTATACATAAACATAGGCTTGTTTCCTGCAAGAGAGAAGCGGTCAACAGTTTTCAATGATGCCGGCAAGACATCATGATGTTCCAAAAATATAAAATCCGTATCCCTGATCAGTATTCTTAATCCATAATATTCGTTGTAAAGTCGTCATCTAAAGAATGATGTATCTCAGTCACGCTGATTGTGACTGTTCATTTGTGTACCATGAGGGTCTTGAAGTACATGGGTTCATACGGCCCCTAGTCCCGTGTAAAGCGGAATTAGACACAAGTTACGAAACGTAACGCCATAGATCTTGCACGCTACGCCATGCTATCAGCAAGCGATATATATAGCCAAATTTGAAAAAAAAACTTTGATTGGAGGCGCTTGGTGGTGTAGCCCTGTTTTATAAGTCTCTGCAACAATGCTTTGTGACGTTGATTAAAATCGTCACATTTAACACAGGATCTAGCAAATGCTACTAGGCGTGATATATATACGCCATATGCAGGTCCCACTGGAATATTACTGTCCAGAAAGGGATAGTTTACGATGTCGAAATTGTAATCATCTCTTTTGTCATACAGTCGACGAGAGAGAAGGCCCGCTTCATTTTTATAGAGATCTAGGTCTAAATACGATGTGCCTGGAGGGTTATCTGTAGTTTCCTTCAAATCCAGTGAAGGTGGATATATATCCTTCACTGCGTCATTTATATAGCGATTATCCACAGCGAGAAGATCGTCTAAATAGCGTTTGGTGAATGAGAAGGAACGGGCTTTGAATGTTATGTTTAATTCGGTAGTTAGGCTTGGCATTTGATACGTCGAAAATCCCACTTATCGTCAATTTTTATCTTTGTAGGCCGTATTTACCTTTCTCCATGAGAATTTACATACTCTCTAAAACATTCACTCAAGTAAGAGTGGAAATTGATCCCACTCAATACTTGAGCGAGATTTTTACTCGACTTGAGTTGCTGTTCACTTAACTTGAGTTAAATGCACTCAACTTGAGTGACATTCACTCAATCATAAGAGTGGAAATTGATCCCACTCCAGTTGAGTGAACTCGAGTCGTTTTAATGGGGGATAATACCAGAAAAATGATTTGAACTCTTTAGAGAGTGCCTTAAAAATTGTGGAATAAATGAAAAAATAATTGGAATATTCTCTTCAAACTTTCACGTCTACCAGACACGTATATGAGAAGGTCAAATATGCAGCAATTCGGGGAACTAGTTGAACGATGTGAAACACACAGGCCTTCAAAAATTGCCAATGAAACTGACAATCGAAATATACTTTGATTATGCACTACATACATTTTACGATACTCATTATAACAATAGAGAGGTGATAAAACAAGTAGAATGTGTGAAATACCTACTATACAGTGGAAACTATAATCTAGATACTGTTGAAAGTGGAGGCTTTTTCAAAATCTATGCTTCCATGACACCCTGTCCAATAAGATTTTCACCGGGAATTATGGGTACTTCATTTAGAACGCAATGTTGTTGTTTTTTGGACAAGAATTACTTAATCTACAGAAAAGACAAACGAATGACAACTATTGACTAATGAAGTTTACATCTTGAAATTACGTGTGACATACTTGTCAAAACAACAGGTGCAAGGAAGGAACTGAAATATTGCAAAATTCCACATGTTCAAAATACGTTCCCGCCTCCTGAGCTGTGATGGGGCAGTGATGGGGACAAATCTATGTGTGGAGTTTCATGCACCAACATTTTCAAGAATATATTTCTGTATTGTTTGAAATGTGTTCCTTATTAAATTGGCATGATAAGAGATATATTCATTGATGGATGGTGTTTAGAATCTGTAATAATGACTATTTCAGTTAGGGACTATTTCCCGAAAGTGCCGATCATTGCGGAGTTAGAAACCTCGCCACTAGGTGTCGCTTTCCGCAGAACAACAACACCGCACAGAAATTGGTGGAATTAGTCTTTTTCTTGAAGATTATGAAGATATTATGTCGTACAAGGTGAGTATGATGTATTTCTAAGGTGTATGAAACATTTCTGTCTTATGTTATGTTCGTGTCAAGCGCTAAAAAATGAGTTATGCGTCTTGAACTTATGTTTACAACTGCAGTCACTGGAGCACGTTGTTGTATTGTTATGGTAATAGATACTCCATGTAGGGTATGCAAGCAGTATTATGGGCAAACCTGGTCAATTTTAACCCTTTGATCTATGTGGATATGTTTCTCGTGTATTTTGGGAGGGCAGTCCTTTAAATTCATCATTCTGTTTCACTGAAAGGGGTTAATTTGGATTCATTAATATTCATGGCGTTGTTTGAAAATGTTCCACCAACAAAATGGTGACCTCCAATGTTTCACTTCCTCTTATGTCCTGTTTTGTTTTTCAATTTTGTAGGTATTTCTCTTTCCTCACTCCAGTATCCATCTGTTGAAGACTTACTGGAACCTTCCAATCTGTGTTTTATTCCAATTTTAAGCAACTCTTGGATTATCCTTCTGCACGAACCAGTGACAGTCCAATTCGGTAAGTTCACACCATTATTTTACACCCTTCTGTTGAACCTATATCATTCTTGGTACCCTTTTTGCAACACTTACAGCCAAGTCTATCATCTGTGACAATTTCAGTGGGATACTCCAATTATTTGAGGAATTATTACAAATTTATGAAGGAACTTTGTCTAAATTCTGGAAATTGTTTTTCTGGTATTCCCTTAACTCAAGTGGAGTGAAAAGTAGTTCACGTTTGAGTGAACAGGTACATTTCACTCAAACTTGAGTGGAGCGATTCAATAAGAGTAACTTATGACATCACCCAGTACAACTGAACGTCGGTACGATGATTTAGAGTTATTGAAACGATTGTTGGTGGATTGTGCAAATAATGGAGCCATGGTGGTCAATTTTTTTTTATACACGGTGCAAAACTAGAAATTTGTGCCGAAACGAGCATTGATTTTTTTATAATCTAGGAGTGGATTAAATGGGACAGGCTTTAATAAATGCAAAATATCAAGACGCACAGCAGAGGTACGTCATTAATTGTTTTTCATATTGTCATAGAAATGAAGGAATATATTTCACACCGTTCATGTATTATGAGGTCAAACTTTGATCAAGTTTTTCTCGATTGAACAGATAAATTCATGATGAAAAGGACCCCTCCCCTAGCATTTGGACCTTTTATCTTTAGTTGGGAAAATGACCCCAGGTCAGGTGCAATACAGAGTACCAAAATAAAATATTTCCACTACAAGAAATTGTTCAATTGGCATAGAGTACAATATTATATTGTATACTAAGAAAACATTCAAGGCGCTAAGTCTCATGATTCACGAGTAATGGGACCGTAAAGTAGTGCATTTGTGCAAAATAGTTGATTCTGAGGTGAAAACAATTCCCATTGTTCTCGGTAAACATATGAAGATAAACGATAACCAGAACCAGATTTATTCTACTACTACTAACTGGAACAGCGAGTATGCTGTACCAAGCTGGCTCTGGTTATCGCTTATCTTCATACGTTTATAGAAAGTAATACGAGGTGTTTTCGCTTGAGAATTGGCGATTTTGCACGAATGCACTACTTCACCGCCCTGTTATTCGAGAATGATGAGACTCCGTGCCTTGAAACTTTTCTGAGTATACAATATAATATTTTACTTCATGTCAACTGAACAATTTCTTGTATATGTAATATTTTATTTTTGGCACTTCCACCGCATCTGTTCTGGGACCATTTGCCCACCTAAACACACACGTGTGGTCCTTTGCCAAATTAGTAAATGACTGGTGTTTATTAAACAACAGTTTAACTGAACTAGCATCATCCCGTTCCGTTGAAATTTGTCTGCGGAATATTTTAGCAGGAATTATTTAATATATCTGAAATACGGAAGCTTCAGCCAAAACTAATCCAGCGTATATATCACCACATATATTACAAGTAAAAAGCTCTACCAACGTGTCTACGGTATGAAATAGAGAGACTATGTCCACTGTTCTACAGTACTACCGATAGTTCTAATATTCAGAGTTTGATAGAGAGACAATGCATTCTAGCCTTTGAGAAAAAACGAAAACGAAAATGTCCAGCGTTCGACCATGAGACCATAACGGTGTTCAGCTTTTGAAAAAGGGATACTGTCGAGCTTACAATAAAAATACAATGTCCACCGACATCGGCGTCCGGCAATGAGGTAGTGCCCCACGTTCGATAAATGGACAATGTAGCGTTCCATAATGAGACACTGCCAATTGCGTTTAGCCTGGGTCGTGGGATCGAATCCCTCTGACAACCAATTTATTCTTTCTCTCTCAAAAATCATTTCAGTGCCTATTAAGCGTTCGACAAAGAGACATTGCCTAGCGTTCGAAATAAGACCAATGTCCTGGGCTCATTTTACTATATTTCAGTAGTACGTAAATAGAGAGTTGAGGCCCAACGTTATATGTAATGCGCCACAAAATAGTGTTTTGTTACTTAATATGTAGTGCTCCTTATTTGTTTACTTAATATTTTTTGTTACTTAATAAGTAATGCTCCTTAAAATAGTGTGTTGTTACTTAATATCTAATTCTCCTTGTGTTCATTAGAAATTAATCCCAGTGTTCATATGTAAGTTCTATTCATAGAGCATCACCTCAGTTTTATTTTTAGATCCTGACATCATTGGGAAAACCCCTGTTCTATTGTTAATAAACCTGTCCCTTTGTTATTTCTCGTCGTTCAGCGTCTATGCTGAACAATAGTCTCCCCATAAACACAGAGTGGTGAGTCATGCTCTACATCATCATCATAGCTGAAGGGAAGGAATTAGTCTACGCCCACCTATACTATACTGCATGTTGTCTTAAGTTTTATCGGACAGGTCCCATCCCATAACTAAAAATCTCTCCACAAAGGTCACAGTGTTTCCGCTTTTCGCTCAACTTCAAATATCATGCACAACTGCATCAGCAACGCATGCATCTTGTTTAATGATCATGCAGCAAATACTATGACATTTCAATTATGAAATAATACTCTCTCTAATAGCAAATGCTTGATGCGGCAATGCGTTAATGTTCCGGATGTTGGCCAAACCCTGGATCAAGTCTGTTTGCCTTGGTCTAGGGGAGACTACTCTGCTGGGCTCACCTTGATACACGAAATACACCGAATAGTGGAGAGTGCTTCTGGGAAAGACGCAACGTGACTGACAATCAGTCTGTAAATTTTGCTCTTTATTTGTATCCCTTGAACTAAATTTAACAGCTATAACTGCTTGGTTCGACAAGTACAGACCCGTCTAGGCAGAACAATAGACTCCCCATAAAAAAGAGCCATGAGTCATACTCTACATTGTCATCAATAGCTAAATTGACGAAATTTGTATTTGCTCACAGTATTGGGAAAACTCCCGGCCTTTCATTTTGAGGAGACTAATTAAGGTTAAAGGATACAATCACTCGCCTCAAAATACAAGCCCTGAACCCCTGTTCTATTGTTAATACACCTGTCCCTTTGTCTTTAATTCTCGACAAGTACAGACGTGTATACACCTGGCAGCAGACAATTACCTGCAATCACACCCTAAACAGTCCTACCTGAGAATAATGGAACATTTGGTGATTATGGAGCGGATGTGAATGCAGCTGTAAGTGTTTGTGGTAAACTTTTTAAGGAAAAGATCACTCCCTCAATAACACTCACATAATCCATATTGACGAGTCCACAATACTTCAGCAATACAGCAATCACTCTAGCTATTTAAATCTCTGAGAGTGATTAAAAAATCTCGTAAATTCACAGACACGGGAGACTGTATATGGCATTAGCTCTTGGACAAAATATCAGTATAAACTCTAATAACATCCTTAGTCAATCATTACGAGTTCTTTGAAAATTTTCAATTCTGTATTTTGTATATCCACCATAGTTTTAAAGCAAAATGATATACATGTATTATCATAGCTAAAAGCTGTCCAATATTTTACGTGAATTTCAAACCTGTATGAAGCGGATAAATAGCTTCAATTAAATACCTCACTGACCACGATATAATAACCCTATAGAGTAGAATATACAGTGTCCTTTGTTAATGGGCCCTCTCTCTTGGCTTTAGAGGAACTCTTATCTAAAGGAATGCTTGAATGTGTTCTTGGGCGCGCCACATGTCATGTATATTATCATTTAACTCTAAGGGACAATAATAGGGTAAACACTCCCTTTTGTGGTTTCTTTGGCTCTACTCGCTTTCTACGTGTGCCATGTCTTTGTACCGTTTTCATGTGACCTATAGGATATTAACCGATTATAAATGTTAATTGAAGATATTCAAATGTGACATGCCCGGTTATTTGTGAGTTCTTTGGGATTAATGGCATTCTTCAGTGCAAATATAGTCTTCTTGGCCGTACAGGCCAGGTTAACGAGTTCGAGTGTTACCGCCATTTATTCATGTAAAAAAACGATATCAAAAATATGGAGGCACATATGTGCTTGTTTAAGCTAGCTTTTCTACAGATTACTGATAATTGATTAGTGATATTAATATTTTTAATACATGTTAATAAAATACATGTTTCAAGCTGTAGAAATATATGAAATATGCTCGTCAGGTCAGGTAGACAGGACAATGAATGAAGCAATCTCATGAAAATCCCGACTTTTATACACCTATGTAGAAGTACCCGGCGCAGCTATTTTATTGTCTAACTATATCTACCAATTAGAGAACAGCTCTTCTATTGTCTAAAAATATCCACCAATCAAGACGCAGCTCTACTATTTGGCAGACTTCTCCGCCATATTCTAGGTAGAACCATAATCTCCCAATAATCATTGAGTGGTGAGTCATGCTCTACATTATTACCATAGCTAAATGGAAGCAATTTGTTTATGCCCACATATAATGTAATGCATGTTGTCTTCATGTTTTATTGGACATTTCCCATCGCATTACTACAAATCTTTCCACAAAGGTCACAGGGTTTCCGCTTTACACTTGTTCAAAATAAATATTTTAGCCACAGGATCTTGTTCATATATGTCACCAATATGTGCTCAAAATATAATTTTGTGTACACTGACTGTCCTTAATACATGTAAAGGGTAAGTAAACTGAATTCAATGGCCGACTACATATACAAATCTCTGTTTTGTTTCGCAACGAGGCGCAATGTAAAACTTTAATCATTATATACCACACGCGTATCGTTTAACCATCACTTCTCCTCAAAGAGGTAATTAAATACAAGCGTTCCTTTCATATACTCACGGTCGAGCGCGCAGCACGTGCCATTATCAATTAACTCTAAGAGACAATAATAGGATAAACACTCTCTTTTGTAGGCGCTTTGGCTCTGCTCGCTTTCTGTGCGCGCCAGGTCTTTGTCCCGTTTTCATCTATTCTAAAGGATGTTAACCGAGTATAAATGTTAATTGACGTTATTCAAAATGTGACATGCCCGGTTATTTGTGAGTTCTTTGAGATTAATGGCATTCTTCAGTGCAAATATAGTCTTCTTGGCCGTACAGCCCAGTTTAACAATTTCGAGTGTTACCGCCATTTATTCATGTAAAAAATTGATATAAAAATTATGTAGGCACATATGTGCTTGTTTAAACTACCTTTTATACAGATTACTGATAATTAATTAGTGATATTAATATTTTTAATATATTTTAATAAAATACATGTTTCAATTACAAGCGTCTAGTCCGTCATCCATAATTCAGCCGTCGTCCATTAGAGAATATCATCGTCCATAATCCAAAGACCTATTCCATATTCCATATAACAGTATTAGCACCAAATTAAAAAAGACAATCATAGTATACATAAACATAGGCTTGTTTCCTGCAAGAGAGAAGCGGTCAACAGTTTTCAATGAGGCCGGCAAGACATCATGATGTTCCAAAAATATCAAATCCGTATCGCTGATCAGTATTCTTAATCCATAATTCGTTGTAAAGTCGTCATCTAAAGAATGATGTATCTCAGCCACGCTTTGGTTGTGACTGTTCATATGAGTACCATGAGGATCTTGAAGTACATGGGTTCATACGGCCCCTAGCCCCGGGTTGAGCGGAATTAGACACAAGTTACGGAACGTAGCGCCATAGATCTTGCACGCTACGTTCGTATTTTGCTATCAGCATGCGATATGTATCGCCAAATTTAAGAAACTTTGAGTGGAGGCGCTTGGTGGAATAGCCCTGTTTTATAAGTTTCTGCAACAATGTTTTGTGACGTTGATTAAAATCATCACATTTAACACAGGATCTAGCAAATGCTACTAAGCGAGATATGTATACGCCATATGCAGGTCCCACTGGAATATTACTATCCAGAAAGGGATATTTTACGATGTCGAAATTGTAATCATCTCTTTTGTCATAAAGTCGACGAGAGAGAATGCCCGCTTCATTTTTATAGAGATATAGATCTAAATATGATGTGCCTGTAGGGCTGTCTGTAGTTTCCTTCAAATCCAGTGAAGGTGGATATATATCCTTCACTGCGTCATTTATATAGTGATTATCCACAGCGAGAGGATCGTCTATATAGCGTTTGGTGAATGAGAAGGAACAGGCTTTGAATGGATCGATTTTTGAAAGCGCCTGCATATAGTCATATTCATAAGAGAACAGATACAGGTCAGCCAACAGGGGTGCACAGTTAGTACCCATTGGTATACCTATATGCTGCTGATATATTGTGTTGCCAAATTTCACATAAATATTTTTAATGAGAAATTCAAGCAACTCTATAAACAAAGAAACATCCCATGAATGATACATCTTGTATGTAGCAGAGCTAAAGAATGCTTTATGGCTTCCGACATTAATATATCTACGATCAGTTTTCTTGAACACAGATACTATTAATGAACTTAGACCCTGATGAGGGATTGTAGTATAGAGAGTCGAGATATCCCATGTGGATACATGTCTGTACGGTATGTGACCTTTAGCATCAAGTTCTTCCGTAAGACATTTTGAGTTTTTCAATATCCACATACATTCAACGCCAGAGTTCTTACAAATAGTGGCGCAATACCTTTCCCAAAATGTTTTTACCTCCTGAAGGGCCCTCGTCCACAGGGTTGAAAAAAGCTTGGTGGTGCAGCTTCTAGAACCAGCTATGAATCTAGCTTTGTATGGTGATTTATGCATTTTGAGAGTCCAGTATAGTTTTGGTATGTCATTATGATTGGTTGGAAGACAAATACCTCTTTCCCTAAGAAACTGTTTGTGATTGTAAAATAAATCTTCCAGAGTAAATACAGTTTGGGAGTAAGTAGACGTATTTGATGAAGATACGTCTACACTCAATTCTTTAACCAGCACCTGGTAATAGTAATATTTACATATGAATATTATATTATTCGGAGCTTTGTCTGCTGGGACTATGACGAATTTACTTTGGAGATTTGCTAGAACTTCTTGCGAGTTGAGGTTTCTCAGTACTTGTTTTGCTTGGGGAAGAGTACTCCTGTCAATATGGCGGATTGTTTCAATGACCTTGCTCTTGGTGAGGTTCAGCCAATCAGCGAGTACTGTAGGTTCAACTTTCTCTCGCTTAGACCAATCCATAACGTACTGTTCCAATGCAGACAGGACTATCTTCTGGTCGGCCTTCAGATTTATTCTTCTTGGCTCTCTATATTTAGGTCCTTTTGTCAGGAGTAATTTCAGATCTTTATCACTCACCATATCAAGAGCACCAGTCACAATATGTTTGCATGGTGGATAGATAAAGTTCGATGATTCACAATCACAACTATAGCCTCCTGAAGTGTATAGGTTCCAGTCAAACTCCTTGACAGCATTGGAGTAATTGAATATTTTGGTGGCTATAGATTTAGTATACTTATATGAAATGCACGGAGGTTCTGTGAACTTAAAATAGTTTGGTACAGCGTTGCGTACCTCTGGATCATTCAGGATTCGAAGTAAATTAATGATGTCCAGTCCTTTATCTAAGTAATTGAGTTTCAAGAAAAGCCGATCTTGAGATGTTTCGATTATGTTCACTGAACGATACAACCGAAAATACGCTACATCTTGATATACTTTACTGATTTTTGGTGATATTATATTTCCTGAAGACGCAGATTGTTGTATATCTCTGGCTATTTGATCTAAAGCTCTCAGAGGTAACGCATACAGAACTGTACGCAAGCTATGTATACTATTGGGTGTGTTAGTTAAACCCACTAAGTAATTTAAAGTGGTATGATCGTGAATCTTCGAACTATGAAACTTTCGCCAACCATGGCTGCGATGTCTCCGTTGATGAGGTTTAAATATTTGGGTAATGTTGGATATATTTGAACGGCGGTTTGTAGCATTGCCGAACCCACTGACATTATCATTTAAACCAAACGGAAACACTGACCCAAGTTCTAGCATCCAGAATAATTCCCGCTCTCGGATTTTTCTCTCAAATCCAAGCTATAGAAATATATAAAATTTGCTCGCCAGGTCAGGAAGACAGGCCAATGAATGAAGCAATCCCATGAAAATCCCGACTTTTATACACCTATGTAGAAGTACCAGGCGCAGCTCTTCTATTGTCTAACAATTTCCACCAATCAGAGGACAGCTCTTCTATTGTCTAACAATATCCACCAATCAGAGCGCAGCTCTTCTATTGTCTAAAAATATCCCACAATGAGAGCACGGCTCTCCTATTGTCTAAAAATATCCACCAATCAGAGATCAGATCTTGTAATGTCTAAAAGTATCTTCCAATCAGAGGGTAGCTCTTCTATTGTCTAAAAATAGTCTATCTAAAAGACCATTTTCACCCCAACAACCACTACAGGACCATATCTTGCCCCATCTGCCGGCGGCATATTTGTAAATTAAGGAAAATTTATATTTAGATTTTGTCATCATATAATCCAAGGCCCTTTATTAAGAGCCGATATTCAAACTCAAAAAACAGAACTACTATCGTTCCGCAACATGAGGCGTGTGTGTGTGTGTGTGTGTGATTGCATCAGTGATTTTGTCATTGAATCATTGAGTGATTGAATCAGTGATTTTGTGATTGCATCCGTGATTGTATGATTGTGTAAATGATTGAATCAGTCAAGTGATTGAATCAGTCAAGTGATTGCATCAGTGAGTTTGTGATGGCATCAGTGATTCTATGATTCATGATTCGGTAAATGATTGTATGATTGTGTAAATGATTGCATGATTGTGTAAATGATTGAATGAATCTGTCAGTGGCAATGAATCAGTGATTGAGTAAATGATTAATTAACTGGGTCAGTGAGTAATTGAGACAGTGATTGTCTATATGATTGATTGAATCAATGAGTGTGTGTGTGTGTTTGTATGTGTGTGGTGTGTATTTGTGTGTGTATGTGTGGTGTGTTTGTTTGTATTGTTTGTATTTGAGTGTGTGTGTATGTGGGTGTCTGTGTATGGCGTGATTGTGTAAGTATGTGTATTTATGTGTGTGTGGTGTGTATGTGGGTGTCTGTGTGTGTTTGTGTGTGTGGTGTGTATTTGTGTGTGTGTGGTGTGTTTGTTTGTATTGTTTGTATTTGAGCGTGTGTGTATGTGGGTGTCTGTGTATGGCGTGATTGTGTAAGTATGTGTATTTATGTGTGTGTGGTGTGTATGTGTGTGTGTGTGTGATTGTGTAAGTATTTGTGTGGTGTGTCTGTGTGTGATTGTGTAAGTATTTGTGTGGTGTCTTTGTGTGTATGTTTGTGTATTTGTGTGTGTTTGTATTTCTCTGTGTGTGTGTGTGGTGTGTATTTGTGTATGTATGTATATGTGTGTGTGCGTGTGTGGTGTATATGTGTGTGTGGTGTGTATTTGTGTGTGTGATGTGCTTGTGTTTGTACTTGAGTGTGTGTGTGTATGTTGGTGTCTGTGGTGTGATTGAGTAAGTATGTGTATTTGTGTGTGTGGTGTGTGTGTGTTGTGATTGTGTAAGTATGTGTATTTTGTGTTTCTGTGTGATTGTGTTAGTATTTGTGTGGTGTGTTTGTATGTGTGTGTATGTGTATTTGTGTGTACTTGTATTTCTGTGTGTGTGGTGTGTATTTGTATTTGTGTGTTGTGTGATTGTGTAAGTATGTGTATTCAGAGCTCCGAATCACACATAATGACGCACATAATCACTTACAAATACAAATACACACAAATACACACACACACAGAAACACACCACACAAAAACTTGCACAATCACACACAAACACACCACACAAATACTTACACAATCACACCACACACACACACACACAAACACCACACACACAAATACACATACTTACACAACCACACCACACACACATACACAAACACAACGCACACAAATAAACATACTTACACAATCACACCACACACAAATACATATGCACACAAATACACACCACACACACAGAAATACAAACACACACAAATACACATACACACACACACAAACACACCAAACAAATACATACACAATCACACACAAACACACCACACAAATACTTACACAATCACACTAGACACACACAAACACACCACACACACAAGTACACATACTTACTCAATCACACCAAAGACACCCACATACACACACTCAATTACAAACACAAACACACCACACACTTGAATACACACCACACATACATACACACCACACACACACACAAATATAAACACACACAAACACACACACACATACACATACACACACACACCACACAAATACACACCCCACGCACTCAAATAGATACACAAACAAATACACACCACACACACACAGAAACACAAACACACACAAATACACATACACACACACACAAACACACCACACAAATACTTACATAATCACACACAAACACACCACACAAACACATCACAAACACACAAATGCACATACTTACACAATCATGCCACACACAGACACCCACATACACACACACTCAAATACAACACAAACACACCACACACACACAAATACATACACACGCAAATACACAACACACACACACAAACACACACAGACACCCACATACACACACTCAAACACAAACACAAGCACACCACACGCACAAATACACACCACACACACATACAAACGCACACAGTCATTGATTCAATCAATCATTTAGACAGTCTCTGTCTCAATTACTCACTGACCCAGTTAATTAATTATTTACTCAATCACTGATTCATTGATACTGACAGATTCATTCAATCATTTACACAATCATGCAATCATTTACACAATCAAACAATCATTTACAAAATCATAGAATCACTGATGCAATCACAAACTCACTGATGCAATCACTTGACTGATTCAATCACTCAACGATTCAATGACAAAATCACTGAAGCAATCAAACACACACACACACCTCATGTCTCGGAAAGATAGTTGTTCTGTTTTTTGAGTTTGAATGTCGGCTCTTAATAAAGACCTTGGATTATATGATGACAAAATCTACATATAAAATTTCCTTAATTTACAAATATGCCGCCTGCAGATGGGGCAAGATATGGTCCTGTTGTGGCTGTTGGGGTGAAAATGGTCTTTTAGATAGACTATTTTTAGACAATAGAAGAGCTACCCTCTGATTGGAAGATATTTTTAGACATTACAAGACGTCGGGATTTTCATGGGTTTGCTTCATTCATTGGTCTGTCTACCTGACCTGACGAGCATATATCTTATATTTCTATAGCTTGAAACATGTATTTTATTAACATATATTAAAAATATTAATATCACTAATCAATTATCAGTAATCTGTAGAAAAGCTAGTTTAATGAAGCACATATGTGCCTACATAATTTTGATATCGATTTTTTTACATGAATAAATGGCGGTAACACTCGAAATTGTTAACCTGGCCTGTACGGCCAAGAAGACTATATTTGCACTAAAGAATGCCATTAATCCCAAATAACTCACAAATAACCGGGCATGTCACATTTGAATAACGTCAATTAACATTTATACTCGATTAATATCCTACAGACCACAATGAAAACGGTACAAAGACATGGTACGCGTAGAAAGCGAGTAGAGCCAAAGAAACCACAAAAGGGAGTGTTTACCCTATTATTGTCCCTTAGAGTTAAATGATAATATAGGTGAGATGTGGCGCGCGCAAGAACACATTCAAGCATCCCTTTAGATAAAAGAGTTCCTCTAAAGCCGAGAGAAAGGGCCCATTAACAAAGGACACGGTATATTTTACTCTATATGGTTATTATATCGTGGTCAGTGAGGTATTTAATTGAAGCTATTTATCCGCTCCATACAGGTTTGAAATTCACGTAAAATATTGGACAGCTGTTAGCTATGATGATACATGTATATCATTTTGCTTTAAAACTATGGTGGATATGCACAATACAGAATTGAAAATTTTCACAAAGAGCTCGTAATGATTGACTGAGTATGTTATTACATTTCATACTGATATTTTGTCCAAGAGCTAATGCCATATACAGTGTCCGGTGTCTGTGAATTTACGAGATTTTTTGATCACTCTCAGAGATTTAAATGGCAGGAGTGATTGCTGTGTTGCTGAAGTATTGTGGACTCGTCAGTATGGATTATGTGAGTTATTGACGGAGTGATCTTTTCCTTAAAATGTTTACCACAAACACTTACAGCTGCATTCACGT
>JAVTVY010002825.1:0-35178 GCA_036873755.1 Hanleya hanleyi | reverse complement strand
AACCAAGAATGGTCCCTCAATCGCTCAAGCACACCCTCACGCACCCCAAAACGCCAGCTTTCGCTACTACTCCTGCTTTTGTATGTATGGTCCCTGTGTGACGTCATACCCAACAAATAGTGATATTATCTTGTAAATATTCGATGCAGCAAGCAATGCTGAATAATATGCGGCCAACATTATAAAGATTGGATAATAATTATGGAAGATAAGACTATTCTTGTAACCCTACCCCCTATTGTCACAAAAATTGTACTTATTAACACAGGAGTAATTTCGAAGTGATTAAAAGGGTAGTGAGTCCCAGTTTATCGACTGTTAACAAATTGTTTCTTATTTGACATGTCCTAAAGCACATAAAAACATAGTTTCGGTCTGTAGTGGGGGAGGGGGGGTGCAAGGTGAGCCCTAGTAGCTCACGGACTACAGTAAGAAGTTGCACATTCATACCAATATTTCTTGATAATAACGTCGAAAACAGGTTAATATCCATGCAAACGAGTTCAGATGAACAGTT
Source organism: Hanleya hanleyi (assembly GCA_036873755.1). Classification (NCBI taxonomy): domain Eukaryota; kingdom Metazoa; phylum Mollusca; class Polyplacophora; order Lepidopleurida; family Hanleyidae; genus Hanleya; species Hanleya hanleyi. The sequence continues at coordinate 34,661 of JAVTVY010002825.1, read as the reverse complement.
GTCTCAACTGTAATGCATTTCAAACCCAAACTATTTGCGCACATTTCGATTACATGTTTAAAATAATGTTGAATAACAAAAAATCATACAGATCGGCTAAAAAAAGGCGGCCATTTTGAAATTCAAAATGGAGGCCCTAAATGTTAATGCAAAAACTGGCACCCATTTTTCTAGGTGTGCTTAAACATTGGTGCCAAGAATCTACCCAAAATTTTGCTTTTTTTACATAAGCCCACAGACTAATACGATCAAAAAGGGACTGATCTGGACGTGCAAAACAGTCAAACCATCCTGTTCATGACGGATTCTCACAGCCTGTCGGCTTCATAATTATCAAGGTAAACGGGTTCACTGATACCCTTGGCTGGGCCTTGGATGATGTGAGAAGCTATGTTTCTTGTTTTGTATACATACAGATATCTGACCAGATTATCGTTAAGAGAGAACATTTTCAGACATCTTGCATATACTCGACATGTTCACGCTTCAGTGCTAATAAGCGAACACATTCTAAAAAAAACCCCCGCCAGTCATGTGTCACTTTTGAGCTCACGAAACTGAGCTCTCCTCTTAGGAAATAATGAATCAGGGTCCGTGTAACCTTGCACAGTTCAATTTTCGCTTTTCGTTTTTGGTTTCTCAAAATCAAAAATTGAAATTTGACCGTCAATTTTCAATTTTCGTTTTTTGTTTCTGTAATCTCAAAATCAAAAATTGAAATTTGACCGTCAATTTTCAATTTTCGTTTTTACCCCTCAGCCCAGTACGTCCGTCCGTTCGTCCGTCCTGGTGTCCGTCCGTCAACATTTTCTTGTCCGCTGAATATCTGCTGATCTATGAAGTCGGGCCTGACCAAACTTTGGTGAGAGCTTCCTGAATGTTGACTGATGAAATGATTAGATTTTCAGATGGCTATGATGATTTCATGATTTTTAATTATTTTTTTTTAATTATTTATTGATGGTTCAGATTTTGCACTGTTATCTATGCCCATCAACATTTTCTTGTCCGCTGAATATCTACAGATCTATCAAGTCGGGCCTGACCAAACTTTGGTGAGAGCTTGCTGAATGTTGACCGATAAAATGATTAGATTTTCAGATGGCTATGATGATTTCCTGATTTTTAATTATTTTTTTATTTATTATTTATTGATGGCTTAGCTTTTGCACTGTGATCTATGCCCATCGGGAACCCTTGGTTGCATGTTTCATTGTGACTTTTGAAGGTTCCCTGATACAAGAAAGCCTGGTCCATTTCAAGATTCAAGAAAATCACTGGATGGAAACCTCCCCAACAATTCCCATATATTCTGGGAGCTTACATGATGCTACACTTGTTCAACCTATACACCACCCTCGGGAGGATTTCCCCACCCCTAGGGCACCAAATGTTAAAGTTTGGGACTTTTTCCTATCCACAGCTTGTCAGCCTCATGTGATATGTATGAGATGCAGTGTACATTGTTTTTTCACACACACACATGCTGAATTACCTAAAATGTATTTCTTCATAGTAAAATAACTAACAGGTTGGTGACATTATTTATTTCAGAAGGACAAGAGGAAATAACCGGTGGGGGGTTTAAGTGAAGGACAACATTTTACTTCGATTTTGCTGTTGAATCATTCTATTCCACATGATATGATTTATCCTAAAACTTTTGCATGCCATATTTGTGTCCACACATTTAACTGGTACAACATAATGCTTCAATTTCTGTCACCAAACATCTTACTGTACATGTATGTACCTTGGAAATTATTAAAAATGAGTGATTAGGAGAGCCCATTTTAGCCTGACACTGGGCAATTTTGAACCAGTTTGCATACCTGGAGCTTATGCCCCCCCTACTCCCCCCTACTCCCCAAAGAATGATAATGGTGGGCCAGTGTCAATCGGAGTGTTTCTATGCCATTAACTTGTTATCACACTTGTGCAATGCATAAATTGCTGACACTAAAAACACTGATAAAGCTACACTTTCTTGCATGCTGTAATCCCAGCACACCACTCATGTGAAAACAAAGTCTATTATATACGGTACAGAAATCACACAAACTGTATCCGCAGGGCTGTATTCAGGGATTTTTTGCATGTTCCGATCCCAAACTCCCAGTTCCTTTTCGTAATTCATTATTGAGGGTCCAATTTTTTTAGTGAATTTCGGCGCAAAGAGCCTGTGATCAATCACAAAACAGAGGTTTATTAACATGAAATTCAATACCCTCTATGCAATCAGATCGATATTGAGGCTCCCAGAAGCTTTTTCTTGGAGTATTTCCTTTCAAATTGAACAACAACACTTTCTTCATTTTTTGTTTCATTTGAGTTTTGGGCACCCATACGTTTTCTGGAACTAAATTCGCTCTAGATGCAGCCCTGATCCTATTTGACTAAAAAAAAAACAGGCTGAGGGTTCCACGCACCTCTTAGGTGCTTGCCTGCAATTCATGTTTGTTTCTGTAATCTCAAAATCAAAAATTGAAATTTTACCGTCAATTTTCAATTTTCGTTTTTTGTTTTTGTGATCTTAAAATCAAAAATTGAAATTTGACCGTCAATTTTCAATTTTTGATTCAGGGATTACAAAAACAAAAAACGAAAATTGATATTTGACAGTCAATTTTCAATTTTCGTTTTTCGTTTTGCTTGACGCAAAAATGAAAATCAAATATTGTAAATTGCCTCGACTTGTCCGTTTCTCGTTTTTTGATTTTAACTTTGACGTATCAATGTTAAGTTCGCACGTGGACGGGTTATGATGTCACTTCCGGTATGACGAGTAGAATAGAAAACGCATATCGTGTCGTATAAGAGGTGTGGAGCGTGAGAGGCATGTAGCCCACCAGGCCATCCTCGGGAGCCAGTGTATTGATCGATTTGTTAGGGTACCTTTGCATTGCCTTGGTTAGTTGCCCACGGTAGTTCTGGATAAAACAAGGATCGAGGGGTATCCTCTAAATCAAACCAATTATTGAACAGGCTCAGCAAGCTCACGCCAAACCACTAGCTGCAATGTTTGAGATGTGACATCGCTGGCATAACTTTGATGTCAAGCTGAAATCGTGATTGAGAGTCAAAGCAAAAACCGCCGGCTTGGGATACCGACATGCTAATTCAAAATAACCTCGGGTGATGAAATGTTCGAGATTGAGGCAAGGACTCAAAAACTCACTCGAATCACCAAAAATGTCCGGGTAAACCCTGTGCGAGGATTCACGATTTACCTGGACTTGTGAAGATGCACCAGACAGGTCTGGATAGGTGGCATCCTGCAGTTGTCATTGGTTATTGGCATTGAGGCCTGAGCCAATCAGGACGCAGTCTTATATTTTCTCATTTCTAAAAATAGATGTTTAGAGCGCTACAAAAGCGAACAGCATTCATGCACACAACCGCTATTTGTTATTGATTTGAAATATAGTATTCATAAAGATACCAACAAAGATTTAATACCAATAAGAGTAAGCATCGCGGTGATGGGCCGCGAAATCCGTATATGGCCAGCGTTCCGTAAACCACCATTTCAAACAAGCACACAAACGTCACGTTTGATGCCAGACGTCTGACTGCTTCAACGCTTTAGGTCCAATCTTCATTCTCTATTTTTGGGACCTGGATCGTTGGAGCGTTCACATGCCCGTCAACGTTCAGCGTCAAAAACGCTTAAACGCTTTAAGTGCGGGTGTCAAAAGCTTCAATGCAAGTAGTATGGCATCTCTAAATGACCTCGTAATCCGACACCAAGTGCACTTAGCGAAAAGTGGATATCGTAATGTGATACCATGACGTCACACGAGCGTGTCTGGGCTTGAGTACAGAGAGGTCAAAGTATAGTGACCTGGTTTTCTCCGACTCGTCTTAGATGAAGCCACCATAGAGAGCAGACATTCGATGTAGTCGTTATGTCATCCGCCTACATCCATCTTTCTGACGTGTGCACATGAATATTAATGTCATATGGGGTGTTGACAAATTATTGGACTAATAATATGAGGAAATATGAAAGTCGAATTCGAATTATGAGAGGGAAAAGTAGGGGGGGGGGTGTAAATTGTTGCGAAGTAAATATTAAAAGCACTGACGTCACGCAGACGTGTCCAGGCATGAAAATGTTACATCAAATACGAAAATAAACTTCCTGGGTTTTCCCTCTCCTCTTTATATATATTTAATTTCGGTTTATCCACTAGAACCAGTATACAGCATGGATCTCATGTATAAGGTAGCTTTGAGTGTATATAGAAAACATATGTCCGGGCGTATAGAGAATCTAGAAAGAGTATTTGAATTATTGAAGCAAAAGAGAACATTAACTAAGTCCCGGTTAAACTACGTTAATGATATATTTACCGCGGAAGACCGGGGTGAGGCTTTATTGGAAGAAATATCGAAAAGAGGTCCACGGGCCATCAGGACATTCATTGCTGTATTGGAAGAGACGGGGAATAACCACATCGTCCAGTTGATCACCCAACCCGGCCCCTTTGATGAAGGACAGCGTATACACTTGTTGAATAGATTATCCATGATATATGCTGTGCATCTCATCCCTATTATGGAGCAAATGGAAGAGAAGTACAATACAGGATTAGATATCGGCGACCGAGTTTCTGTCTTCCTTGCCATGGCCATAGAATGTCTCGATGAAGAGGAAGCTGTAGATGAGTGGTTGAGAGACATAGGAAAAGACGGAGAAGTGGTGGACTTACCGTGGTTATCGGAATACCAGAATCCAGAATGGCGAGAAAATCACCTGAAGACGGAGGAGTGGAAATCTAACCTTCGTGTACTCGTAAAACGAATGTGGAAGCTGAAGAGATGCTTCACAGTGCCGTATATTAACTTAGAGAAGTAGTGTACTTCTTTGTAACGCGAACTCTCCAAGACATATGTACGGCTTATGAGAACGAACACATGATAGACGTGTTCGAACTTGAAACAGGGTTTCCCCTGCCATTGGCACATACGCTTATTTTTAGCTCTGACGTCACACCCATGTCCGATCTTGAAACTGGGGTTTTCCGATATTGCCTCATATGTTTATTTCTAGCTCTGACGAAATAGACATGTTCGAACGTGTGGAATACAGTTTAACGCCACTCCAGTGTTCAACTATTTAAGGGAAAGCATCTTTTTCATTCTCAGTCCAGTATCTGACATTCCTAACTTCATCTTGGCGACGACGACATCGACATCATGTATGATTTAGCGAGTGATGTCTTTGTGAAATGCTCCATAGAACGCAACCATGAAAAATACGTGGATTTTGTAGAGAATGTGACAGTGCCCGACTGTGATCCGAATCAGGCACCGAAGTTTCTCCGGCTAACAGTCGAGGGATGGGGAAAACTCAAAAACTGCATAAACACTATGGAAGAAAGTATGTCTAACAATACCCCCACTTCAGTGTACTTGAGCTACAGTTTCTACCAGGGCAAAGGACGTATCCACCTCCGCCGTTGGAAAGTGTGTGAAAAGTCTCAAGATAAACTCTATCCAACGAAAATTGGATTTTGTCTCGACCCTGACATGTGGAAAAATTTGAAGACTTACATCCCCGGCATTGACAAAACACTCGCAAAAGGGGAACCACCACGCACCCCGTTTGACTTCAGCGCCAACAGCAATGTGTTATTTCTGCACGAGACTTTTCTGGACTGCTACTGTGAAGCCGTAAGGGACATCATAGGCTCTCTGATTCAGCAATTCTGTATGGGGTGTTCTGTAGACCATCCTAGTCAACGAAGACACAGTTGCCTTATGCTTCCGTACAGCGATCACGTCTTTGACTTTCTCGAATTGGCCCTTGAACGGGCGGATGGGGACGGAATCCTGGCCGATTTCAAATCCCGTGTTGAAAAGGCAGGACCACAATCCAGTACCCCTATCTACATGCTGAAATACGAGTCTAAGGAATGGCGAGATGGACTTCTTCGAAACCAGGAGTGGAAACAAGAGCTTGCAAACAAGTTGAACTTTTCAGCTGCCGAATGACAATAAGGAAACTGCTTTTCTCACATGACACGTTTACATGTACTTTTTAAACAATGTAAGTCATATCTGTTCAATGTATATCCTTTCAATGTATGTTTATTAAACCGTTTAATCATTCACGAAAGACTTTTACTGCTCTTTTAGTCTCCACATGTTACTTAATCGTGTCATTACAGCGTTTGCAGTGGGTAGAGGAGGACATGCATTCGAGAGTTAAATCTTTGCTGAAGAAACTTTATTATGATCCTTCTGGAGGGGCTGCCTTTAGCGGTGTAAATACCTTATACAAAGCTGCTCCCTCTAAACAGCGGGGTATCACTTACAAACAAATTCGTGAATGGTTACAAGAGCAAGATACTTACACACTTCATCGAGCTGCTCGGAATACATTTCACAGAAACCGAGTAATTGTAGGGGGCATAGATCAGCAATGGCAAGCCGATTTAGTAGACCTTCCGTCCCTGAGCAAAGAAAATGATAACAGTAGATATCTTCTCACGTGTATAGATGTTTTCTCCAAGTACGCTTGGGCTATACCTCTCGAGCGAAAAACGGGAGAAAACTTGGTTAAGGCATTCAAGATCATATTCAAGAGCGGCCGAAAGCCGGCTACCTTGCAAACAGACGAAGGCACAGAATTTCTGAACGCGAAGGTTCAAACATTTCTTAAATTGGAAGGTGTCCACTTTTTCCACACCTTTAATCAAACCCACGCCTCCGTTATTGAGCGTTTTAATAGAACCCTCAAAGGACATCAGTATAAGTATTTCACGGCTACGAATACTCGTCGGTATATCGATGTCTTGCCCAAATTGATGCAGGGGTATAATCGTGCATTTCACCGGAGTATTGGCATGGCTCCGTCACAGGTCAACGCAGAGAATGAGCATATTGTACGGCAAACATTATACGGAAAAGGGGAAACTGCACAATCACGAAAGTTAAAATTTAAACAAGGACAGAGGGTCAGAATAAGCAAAATTAAAATGCGCTTTGAAAAGGGGTATATGCCGAACTGGACGGAAGAAATCTTTATCATCAAAAGAGTTATTCACCGAACCCCGGTCGTTTACAAGTTAGAAGATCTTAATGGGGAAGACATTTTGGGGACTTTCTATGATTACGAACTTCAACTGGTGACGAAGGGTAAAGATGCCTATTATCAGATTGAAAAAGTTCTACAGACGAAGAAACGAGGAGGGAAGATGGCCTACTTAGTGAAATGGAAAGGCTGGCCGTCTTCCTTAAACTCTTGGGTCACCGCTTCACAGATAAAAAGGTTATAATGAATTGTTACATCCGTGTAATATTCAGTCGACTCTAACATATCAGCAGTGAGGGACGCAGAAAGGAGAAAACTCATAGCCAGCAAGGGGGCTGCCGTCGCTACTTTCGTCGCCTTTTGCGTCATAACTAGCGTCTTCAGTGGGCTGTACGCTAATTTTTCGCGAGGGTGGGTGAACAGTAATTCTAATGAAACCAACTCCAGGACGGGGGTAAAAGGCTTGAACGGTACACAATGCCCACCTTTCGCGCAGATCCCTCTTGGTAGTAAAGTCCGAGCTAGCACCTGTGTGTACGAAGGACGTGTAATTGTAGACATTCGTCAATTTCTCAACAACAAAGCTACTATAAAAGGAATATGGCTGGAATCGGAGCAGTGGGAGGAATTTAAAAGAAAATTCACTTTGATAGATCAACTGGTCAGGGGGATTCATCAGTCGAAATGAGCGACCGGCGGGTACACGAATCGAGAAATTCACAGTCCTGGCAAGACATGATCGGAGCGGTAGCATCCCTCCATGCCTACAAAAAGGTTACAGAAAGTTTATTCAATGACCACGTCTATCACGCGAGGAGATTCAAAATCTTGAAATTGTACACGCATGATGTATGCGCCAGCCTTCCCGAAGAAGTATCACTGGAAATATGGTCTCACTATAAACACCTCGTACAATCCTTCGCTTCACACTCCGCACCGGGTAAATCGGTATGGACACACGTTGGAAACATCCTTTTACGTGTATGGTATCGGGGCCTACAGGAAGTGGAAAAAGTTATTTCGTTTCTCGAGTAATACAACATTCCTCTGAAATCATTAATCCGTCTATAGACACCGTTGTGTGGTGTTACGGAGAATGGCAATCTCTATATGAAAATATTCATGACGTGACATTTTACGAAGGGCTCCCACAGCCGGCCGACCTCGACCCCGCCAAAAACACTCTACTCGTGATTGATGATCTCATGTCCGAGGCTGACGATAAAGTGACTAAACTGTTTACGAAAGGAAGTCATCATCGCAACGTAAGCATCATTTACATCGTACAGAATCTCTTCCACAAGAGTAAGGAGTATCGCACCATCAGCTTGAATACGCATTACATGGTGGTGTTTAAAAATCCTAGAGATGGTTCGCAGATTTCAACAATAGCTAAACAGATGTATCCCGGAAAAACGAAATTTTTTCGTGAAGCCTTCCAAGATGCTACTGGTGAACCGTACGGTTATCTCCTCATAGACTTGAAACAGGAAACACCGGAGCATTTAAGGCTGAGAAGTCACATATTTCCTGGAGAGATACAATACGCATACATGAGTAAAGTATAAAACAACCTGGCGTGGAGTGAACACTATCAATTTAATATTTCCCGTCATGTCATCGAGACTGCGCAAACACGCACCAGCACTGAAAGTGCTGTTTAGGGCCAATCCAGATTTAACAAAAATTATCATTAGAGGTGCCAATAAGGAGCTTATTAATTGCCTATGTGAATGTGCTTCCAACATCTTAAAAGGGAACGTCACTCTGACTAACCTTCAGAGGGGAAAACTGATGCGCTATAAAACAGGTCTCAGAACATTGGTCAAAAAGTCCGTCGGAAAAAGAAAAAGGTTTTACAGAAAGGAGGATTCATCGGTGCCCTCCTTGCTCCCTTAGCAACTTCTGTTCTAGGACCACTCGTATCGGGAATATTCGGAGGAAAATAATGGAGTACGCGAAGAAAATGGCCCTCGTAGAACCACGATTGCTGGAATCACTTCAACGCCCACAACCTCCAGTAGCCCCGGTAGTTAGAGCAATACATAGTGTAGATGATGACATGACAAAAATACTGCAGCGGACAGATTTGTCAGAAAGAGAAAAAGTGTCGTTGTACAATCAAACCCTCCAGCGTTATTTAAATTATCTGGATCAGTATAATCATCACCAACCCCCCTTGAGAGTGGCGATGATGCCACAGCCGACAAAAATGTCAGACGTTGCACGGGCTACAACCCCACCTCCTACACTTACCCCTCATACCATCCCTCCATTCCTCTCTGCTCAGTCAAATGTGGAACGGGAGATAATCGATAGCGTGCCGAAGTCCATGCGGAAGAAAGCAGGGCTGCTCATCAACCGAATAAAAAGTACCCCGGAAATGAGTTGGACTGACAAAGGAGAGCTTTTGTACAGAGGGGAGGTAATTCAAAATACCAACGTCGCAGATCTCGTAAACGACGTTCTCAGAGACCGTCAACATTTCACCCCTAGTGGGTGGGAAGTCTTTGGTAAAGCATTGAAAGACATGAACGTCCCTCAGGAACTCGTCGGTAACAAGAAACGCTGGGAATGTATGCAAAGATCAGCACCTAGTGAGCAGCTTTTACCAGAGGCTATAGCTCGCGTCAGGCCTAGCAGGAAAAAGCAACGACAACCCCCGCGTCAGTGGGAACAATACTGACAGTTATAAAGAAACAGCTCTCAGGTGCATTACACACATTAGCATGTGTTGAAGGAGGATAGAGAACAACCATGTTTTATCTCACGCTACCCAGCAACAGCTCTATGGAATATTTTCCTGATAATACGCTCACACGTTACGTAACGCAATTACCTCACCCCATAGAGTTGACGGGGGAGTGGGAAATGGGAATGACAGAGATTCACTATTCTTACTCGTGGTATAACGTATACCCCAAAAAGGTGTGGATAAAACTTACCATAGATAAGAAGTACAACTATACTTTATACCTGAAGAGAGGTTATTATTCCAGTGGGAGAATACTCGTTAAAGCCGTGAATTCGCTTATCGAGAGCCTGAGCAGAAGCCGTAAAAAGCGTTTGGAATTACTTCACAGCACACTCACTCAGAGGTGTAAATGGCAAGTGGAAGATGGAGTTCGGGTTGAAATGAGTGAACCGCTATTTTACCCTTCGTAAAACGTGGTGCTAAGGCTGTAGGAAAAGAAGCACTCGGTACGGGTTTACAATTCGCTAGTGATATATTAGGCGGGCGAAACCAAAAGAAGCAGCAGCTCGACGGGCGAAAGAGGCCGGGAGAAATCTGTTAGACAAAGCCGTTCATCAAGTTACTCGTCAACCTCCCGGAAGGCGTGCATCACCAGGGGGAAAAGTAGGTATAAAACGAAGAGCAACTTCAAGCACAGCCAGTCGGTCCAGAAGCAAACGCGGAAGAACGAGGGAGATATTCAACCGCTGACCATGGCACTCATACACCCCCTCTCCTGCGAGTGTGCAAACGGTGAATTAGACATTTTCGCGATACCTCCGACTCAAACTTCCGTGGAGCAAGGACAATGGATCGAGCACCACCCTTTGTCTAGCATCACGGACAGCGGACCCATAGAATTCAGCATATCAGGATCTGGAGAGGATTACATTGATTGGGCAAACTCGCTGTTGTACGTCAAAGCCAAAATCGTCCCTCAGGCTGGCACCGATATTGGGGAGGCGGATGACGTAGGTCCCGTGAATTTGTGGTTACATTCACTGTTTAGTCAAGTCGATTTTAGTATAAATGAGAAATTGGTCTCCTCTTCCAACAATCATTACCCTTACAGAGCTCTACTGGAAACTTTGCTGAGTTATGGTACTGAAGCCAAAACCTCTCAGCTAACGGCTTCATTGTGGTCGAAGGACACGCCACGGAACATGGAAGTGGCTGATAACAGAGGACTGGCACAGCGTAAAACATACACGGCGAGAAGCAGACCTATAGACATGATGGGTAAACTGCATTTGGACCTCTTTACACAGTCGCGATATCTTTTGAATGGTGTGGACCTGAAACTGAGGCTAGTACGCAGTAAAAATGCCTTCGCCCTCATGTCGCCTACAGAGGGTGCAGCCTACAAAATTCGCATTCAGGAAGCCTCTATGTTTACTCGCAAAGTGAAAATAAACCCAGCCGTACAGCTTTGACATATGAAGGCCCTCGAGCATGGTCATGCTCGTTACCCACTGACTCGCGTAGATACGAAATTCTTCTCTGTGCCCCAAGGGAATTTATCAGTCAATTATGAAAACGTATTTCTATGCCAACTGCCCAAGAAGCTCGTCATAGGCTGCGTGGATACTGAAGCCTTCAATGGGGACTTCAGACGGAACCCCTATCACTTTAAACACTGCAATATAAATCATGTTGCGCTCCACGTAGATGGACAACAGATTCCTGCAAAACCTCTTCAGCCCGACTTCCTCGGACGAAATTACATCAGAAGCTACCTGGGTCTGTTTACCTCCACTGGTCAATTATATAAAGACGAAGGCAACGACATTACCAGGAACGATTTTGGTTCTGGGTACACGCTATTCTGCTTCGATTTGTCACCCGATTTGGGTGGGGACAGTCACTTCAACCTGGTGAAGAAAGGGAACTTGCGCCTGGAGATGCACTTTGCAGAACCGCTCGCAAACACCATAAACGTCATTTGCTACGGAGAATTCGATAACATGCTCATGATCGACAGAAGTAGGAACATCATAACTGACTTCGCCACATAATGGATACTGAGCAGATAAGGTATATCCTAAGCCGGGACCGGTTTACTAAAGAAGCCTTCCGAGGCGTTTTTCCGAGAGACAAACTTCCTAAAAGCCCCGCAAGACTCCCTGCCTTGTTTGTGTGCAATACCGACACTCATAGGAAGAAGGGGGAGCACTGGATAGCCCTGTACATCGACGAGGAGCGAATGGGAACTTTCTTTGATTCTTACGGCAGAGCTCCCAAGCACAGAGAATTTAAAAACGCTTTGAATAAATGGTCAAAGCGATGGAGCTTTAACACTACACGTTTGCAAGGACATTTTAGCAGCGTTTGTGGGCAATATTGTATTGTTTATGCTCTGCTGACTTGTCGTGGACATTCAATGTCAGCTGTCAGGCATAAGTTCAGGCTTACACAAGAATGACATACTCGTACATCGGTTTATTGCCCAAAAATGGAACGTTCGAGCGCCATTAATAGATGTAACGTTCTTGAAGAAAGGAGGCTAAAGAGCCGCTGTATTATCGCTTCCCTCATGTAATTCTTAGGGCACTGATGTGTTAATAGTGTTATAAATTTGTATCTAATTTTATAGCTTTGTCTTTTACAACCAAACCCCAATTTCTTCCACGTAGTACTTTTTTGCTTGTATGTAAGTTTGCATTGCAATTATGTATGTACTTTTTTTTATGAAGTGCTGAGATATAAGAATTAAAAAACGAGTTTTGTACTCACCAAATGTTCGAAATTATGTTAGTAATTTCATCCACCCAATATAAGGCCGTAATTAGTGGGGAAATAAATAAAACAGAACACCGAACAGAAATTGTGGCCCGACCAGATGATTTTATTCTGGTAATTATTGACATTGTACTGACTATACGTCCAGATAAGTGGTGGATATTCCATCCTGAAGGACTTTCCTTTTCGCATAGAAATAAGTAAATGCATCCTTGCGCTGAATGTATGAATACATCTCATTACCGAACATTCTCATTCCCTTGTTTTCACCCTGTCTGCTCTCTTTGTTTTGAAGAACAGATAAATAGAGATTTTTGTCTATATTTGTATCACTACGCCCAACCCCCTTGCAACTGTATTTTCTCTCTCCAGACTCCTTAAAACAATAATATGTGTTTGACGATAGCCCAATAAAGCCACTTCCTTCAAATTCCAGTTTGAAAAGACCTGGCTCCCTTTTATCAAATATTGCGTTTTCTGCAGTATCTTCCCTTGGTAACCACTTGTGTCTCTCTCTGTTGTATTGATAAATCATGCCTGGCTTGACCAAATCCTCTAATTTATCGGAGGATAAACATAAATAAGCTGAATCTGTGTCCATCTCCAGGTATTCGAAATCAGAACGATCAAAGAATTTATCCATGAAATCATAATAAAACTGAAGCATCCTTAGCTTTGCATATTGATAAACCATGAAACCTGTCTGAAATGGGAGGTCTATCGCAATACTGCGTTTCCTACATGTGACCTCAAATGTCTCTTTATCTATGCAGTCAAGCGTGCGGAAAAAAGGAGAGTTGATAAGTCTCGTAGCCTTGGTCTCTCCACATACACTTACATTCGAATATCGAAGTTTGTTAGTGATCGTTCCCAAGCACTGTTCCCAATCAGTTTAAAGGTATTCCCGATAACAGCTTTTGTGGCATCTCTATCCCCAGACCTCCTCGCGTCAGTAACATTCTCTGCGAAACCACGGAAACAGGCATCGGGGATGTACTCGATAGTTTGATATACCTTCGTTATCTTTAACCCATGTGATAGGTACCACTGGATGAGAGGTGTGGCGAGTAAAATTTTATGTCCAAACATAGAACTGACCAGCGTACGACGCGGACGAGGCATAATATTGTGTTCCAATGCGAAGTCCCTCATAAACTCTCTTATGTCTTCCCGTGAAAGATCTATGTTTTTGAAAATGGGTGGGAATTCGCTGAAATACTCCTTTTTGTCTTCTGGAACTTCTATGTCACATTCAACAAAGCCAAATAATTGATCACTTTCCACAGCGGCAATAATGGCTTGTTGTGACATGTACCAACGTTTGGCCAATGGTCGTTCTAAACTCTTTATGAAGTCACTCAGACGTCGATTAGATCTGATCTGTCTGCGAAACTCACATTCCCAAATTTCAACATACTCGAAACCTAAGTTCTGAATATATTCTCTGGTTTTCCGAGTTTCTTCTTGTAGTTCCTGTGGTGTTTTACCTCGGCCTTCATTGTACCTGAGAGAACCATCTGTATTTTTATTCAAGCGACAATAAAAATGCCAGTAACATCCTTGAAATTGAAAAACACATGGTTTTCCATGAATAATGGCAAAACCATCTACAGGAATTTGCCTGTCTCCAACCCTTTTTTCGGTGTTATTTCCTTAATGCCTGATGATCACGTTACGTTCGGATGCCTCCGATTCAAGCCATTGAAGAGATAGAAAATTGGACGATTTCGACAGTTCAAATTGTCCATCGGGTTGTTCCTGTCTTCTAGAGTATTCTTTTGTTGGCATTGGCTGTGATAATGCCCAAAGATAGAGCGCATTAGCATGGTATCCTACTATTTTTTGACAAATTTTGCCTCCACGAATCTGCGTTATACCCTTTTCTGCATATCGTTTGAAAATAATGCTTGGTCCACCCACGAGATTCGCACGCATTGTGTGATAGATGTCCTTGTCCTTATCGCTAAAAAGTGTGAAATATGTCCTCAAATCTTTATACATATATTTCATAGAAACTCCAGGAACAGAAATGCAGTCTTTAAATAGATCAATTCCGAGATCTCTATAAAATATGAACATTTTATCTGCGGCTTCAGTAAATGGTATCACGTCGAGATTGTTATACCAAATGAGAAAATCTCTCAAAGTTTGCATGTGGTGTTCACGCCAAATGTTCTGCAAATGGAGATATTCTTCCGCTGTCATTTCTTCGTTCCTTAGTTCATTGTAAAAAAAATCCCTACGAGGTAATTGGGTCTCTTCCAACTTCTCTAGTGAATCCATGTATTCATAGCAAAATTTTCCTTTTGCTAAGATGCAGTGTAGGCTTTAACCCATTTTTCATAACGGACATCGGGAGCCAGGTAATTTCTGATGTCTAAGAATTTAAAGTTCGCTGTTGCTATTACCATGTGATTGTTTCCTTTCCTTACGTGAAATTTTACATTCTCAATCTGTGCTAAAAATTTGTAAAGGAAGGTCTTCACAAGATTTACATCATATTTTCCGGAGTTGAATCCGAGTACTGGGAGCTGGGCGAGATATTCGAGAAAACGTGTCTTCAACTTGGCGAGATAAGGAACTGTCTTTTCTTGCTCATTGTTGTCACCATTTTGCTCAGCGGCTGGTTGTTTTGTTTGACGGCACCTCTCATTCAAAGTATCAATTACCCACTTGAATTTTTCGGTTAAAAGCCGGAAGGACTCATCGCTAATCTCCTTGAGATACACCATGAAGCGCTGGATAAGATCTTGCGGGTCACCATTCGACACTAAGCAATTTGCAACATTGTAATTTGGTACATTAGAGTGTACGGAAACACTTAGAGGCACATGTCGCGCTGTTAAAGTAGTTTTTTCTCGATCACCCCCTTCAACATGTTGTAACATCGCTTCAAAATCAAAGCATGCCCGGTAAGGATAGAAACGGTCAGGTAAAGGAACCGATATTCCTTCATCTTCTAATTTTTCAAAAATTGTCTGTTCGACATGATACACCCCTCCCCGAAATTTCAGCTTGGTTGTTGCGTCACATGTTCTTTCGTGAACGTCCAAGCGATAGATGTATGGGAAAGACTTGCCACATTTGCTACAGGAAAAGCTCCGGGAATACCTTTTTACATCGAATATGTAACTAAAATGTCTGCCAAAGACGTTGAGAAACATAGTATCATCAAACCTTCTAGCAGACCTGCGGATAAGGACAGCGATACTTTGCTCTGATAAATTCCCCCCCTCGTTTTCTTCATCTTCGTCATCACTATCGGGAAGGCTTGCTCTCTCTAATGTATAGACCACAATGTTATGCGAAAGATTTTCTCCAACTCATCTAGCCCACTGATTGAGACACCTCTAAAGTTACTCCCCTCCATACCCCCTTGCAGCTAAGTATTTTCGAAAGTTTGCCGTAGCTTGCCTCTCGCAGTTTTGAGGGTTTGCCTTATTTTGATGAATAGCAAGAGCCCGAAATACACATTTATTATCTTGATACGGACCATTGCTATCTCCGGTGAGAGAATATAAACCAGGATTGTATTTGACATATTGTGGCAATTCTACCGGTGCGCCAATGGGAACGTCTCGCAATTTGGTTACAAAAAATGTGACGTTACATACGAGTTCTACTATCCATTTTGAATCTGGGCGCTGATTTCTTGCCCATGCACCTAGATCAAGATCCTGCAACTCGCGTTCGAATGACGCAAATGAATCCTCGTCTGATATCAGGAAAGGGTTGTCAAAGACGCGAGAACTTATTGATGGAGCTATGATAGTAACGCAATGCATCTGTTTCGGTATGGCGTAAAATAAAGCCAAGAGGCAAATTAATTCGAAAAGCAGAGGTCTGATCTTCAAATATCCCTCTGGCATAGTATTTGGGGCGAGACAGTGAATTTAATCTGAAATTATATACATCCTGGAGTCTATTACCTCGCCGGAAATGACGTCGAATGCTCATCCAGTTTCTGGTGTATATGTCTGTTAGAGCATCTTCTTCCGGGAAGTAGTCAGCTGATATCTGAACTGGATCTGGGTCAAAGGTCGAGTATCCCAATATCTCGTGAAGCTCTCTACCTAGGCCTTCGTCCTAAGAATCGGCTCGCAGGAAGTTTCGAGTGTCGCTCCCCTGGCTTTCTGTTAGCTGATTCTCCTGAAGTTGAATAAAATAGATTTGACAATACAAACCATATGTACAGCCTTCACGCTATAACATACTTCGAGGGAATAGAATGCGAGATTCGAAGAATTGAAGAAGTAACTGACCTCTGTTGCCTCATCCTCATTTTGGCCATTAACTTCAACTTCTCCTCTATGCACGTCTTGAGGATTAAGATCCTCCCGTTGTCCGCCAAAGCCGACTTGTCCCTCTGCCTGAAATGTTTGAGAGTATAAAACTTTAAATACGATCATATCGGCCAGGGGTTGAAACGGGGTCTGAAAATGAAGTCAAAGTTTGTCAGTTTCAGGCAGTTATTTCTAGCCACAATTTTGTTTTTTCAGCTTCAGGCACTTATTTCGAACCTCAAAATCTGTCAGTTTCGGGCAATTTTTTCGAGCCCTGATCTGCAAGCTGTCGCCGTGAATTCGAAGAGAACATACAGGACAGATTTTCTCTTGATGAAATATCTTCAAAATGTCTCACCCGGTTTTCAGGAAGGTTAGGACTTTCTGGTCTAATGGCGCTTTGCTGTTCTCCAACATTTTCCCCCTGAACTCCCGCCGATTCGAGTCCTTCTAGCATCAAGTTCTCTTCAAAGTTGGACGACCATTTAGAGTCCATACTTGACGAATACATAGGCTGGGACCATAGGAAGGAATCCGAGGTTGAAGATGGAGACATGCTCCCCTAGCAAGACAAAATACAGCAAATAAAAACTCTTTTCAGATTCAGATTCTTGTCTGTTCATAAAACTTCAACTAACAAAAGTTCCCTCCACCTAGATGCAGAGGGTATATCATTGCAATATTTTTATCCTCGCCATTCTGGATTCTGGTATTCCGATAACCACGGTAAGTCCACCACTTCTCCGTCTTTTCCTATGTCTCTCAACCACTCATCTACAGCTTTCTCTTCATCGAGACATTCTATGGCCATGGCAAGGAAGACAGAAACTCGGTCGCAGATATCTAATCCTGTATTGTACTTATCCCTATTATGGAGCAAATGGAAGAGGAGATGCACAGCATATATCATGGATAATCTATTCAACAAGTGTATACGGTGTCCTTCATCAAAGGGGCCGGGTTGGGTGATCAACTGGACGATGTGGTTATTCCCCGTCTCTTCCAATACAGCAATGAATGTCCTGATGGCCCGTGGACCTCTTTTCGATATTTCTTCCAATAAAGCCTCACCCCGGTCTTCCGCGGTAAATATATCATTAACGTAGTTTAACCGGGACTTAGTTAATGTTCTCTTTTACTTCAATAATTCAAATACTCTTTCTAGATTCTCTATACGCCCGGACATATGTTTTCTATATACACTCAAAGCTACCTTATACATGAGATCCATGCTGTATACTGTTTCTAGTGGATAAACCGAAATTAAATATATATAAAGAGGAGAGGGAAAACCCAGGAAGTTTATTTTCGTATTTGATGTAACATTTTCATGCCTGGACACGTCTGCGTGACGTCAGTGCTTTTAATATTTACTTCGCAACAATTTACACCCCCCCCTCTACTTTCCCCTCTCATAATTCGAATTCGACTTTCATATTTCCTCATATTATTAGTCCAATAATTTGTCAACACCCCATATCACATTAATATTCATGTGCACACGTCAGAAAGATGGATGTAGGAGGATGACATAACGACTACATCGAATGTCTGCTCTCTATGGTGGCTTCATCTAAGACGAGTCGGAGAAAACCAGGTCACTATACTTTGACCTCTCTGTACTCAAGCCCAGACACGCTCGTGTGACGTCATGGTATCACATTACGATATCCACTTTTCGCTAAGTGCACTTGGTGTCGGATTACGAGGTCATTTAGAGATGCCATACTACTCAGACTCCAGGCCTATGTTGGTGCAAAGTTTGGTGAAGATCCGATGAGCGGTGCGCGACGCAAATCCGCACATACATACACACAGGCATTTGCCTATTTAAGTATAAGATGTACAAATAAATATTTAACTATCATTTTTCCAAAATTACCTGACTCATCGTTGCCATATACTTGCGCATATTAATGCTAGTGATTCTTTCCGGGGCCTGAAGTTCAGCAGCATCACAAGCCCATTTCAGTGAGTCATACGCCCTACGAACAGAGGCTCCTTTAAAAAAATGACACGATTTTTGAGTCTATAAAGCAACTGTCAGTTTACCTCACAGGAAAACTTAGTGATTGGACATTAGGTAAAGATTGGAAGGGAAATGAGGGCCATGGAGAGCCAATGACTTGGGTTGAGATAAAGAATAACAAAAAGGCTGTTTATGATGTCTTATGGCAAGCAATTCCTAGGGAGTGCGCAAGAGTCGATCACATTAATTTTGTCAGTTCTTCTAGCAAATATATGTGAAGTATACAGGTGAAATTATTTCAAACGTCACAACAGAAATATTACTCAAATATAAAATTTTACCAATATGTAAATCTCACCTGAGGTGGCAAATACGTAACCATTTGTGAGACTGATGTTGCTCAGGTTACGAACTTCAGGATCGGCCATGTAGCTAAGAGCCCTCTCTGCATCTTCCGGTACTAGCACAGGAACAATTCTGGAGACCTAAAAAAGCATAAAATATTTTTTGTACTCAAAGGATCATAAATGAAAAATAACGAATTGAAGACTTTTGAAGTTAAGAACTACTAGCAAACCCAACATTTTATTTTTCAGTTAAGAAAAAGCAAGGAGGTACATTTTTATATGCATTTGTACATATTCCAACATTATCAATCTAGTATTGCACTCCAAAGGGAGACAAACACCTTTTCTCATATGTTCAGTTTGGTGAATATCTGAAATATGTGAAAAATAACTAATAATGTCCTCTCCTGCTTTTATTGAACTACACATGTAGGTGAAATGAATGCCCACATGAATGGTTTGACTATTTCTATCGCCTGCAATCATGTTAGTGCAAGCTAGGAATTGCTCTTCATATCCAGAATCTCCATTAGACATCTAAATCATGTCAATGCTGATAACTGAAAATGGAACTCGAGTACATGTAAATAGATGACACACCTTTCCTCTTATCTTTATCAACTCCTGACTGTTCACCAGGTATTTCTCCAGATCGGACATCTCTTCCGACATTAATGCTTCATCAGCTGGGTCCAGACCGGAAGACCGGTGTTCATAGTTGACCAAGCTGTTTATAATGTAATTTGTTTAAATGTGCAATCATACATGTACAAGTGTGAATTGCAACATTTGTACAACTGCACCAGAAAGTGTACTAGAAAGAAATATATTCTCTGACGTTACGACAAATTTTCTTCTGATAATTCATACAGAAACAGGTACACTTTTGTAACATATTTTGTTCTCTATTTGTATACGTAGCCAGAATTGCCTGCAATGCAAGCTTCTGAATCCCTTATTAATTATAACAGACTCTTGCACGTGCAGTTAATTCATAAATCTTGGCAGCAATTAGAGCAGAGACTGAATCTCTGAATAGGGCAAGTTGGACGAGATATCATGAAAAAAATGGGACTTCTCTATCTACTCTAATATACTTACGTCATACTCTCCAACTCTCCAGAGCGCCTTTTGTTGTAGAGAAGAAGTCTGGTTTCAACAAGTCGAACAGTCTGTCGGAATGTATCTGCATTGGCACTTGCAGGGTCGAGGTTCAGCTTCTGTAGTTCGGTTTTTAGATGGTCACTCAGCTTTCCGATATCTGCAGGAATAGGCAGATGAACTCCCTTCACCATCTTTCTTTCATTCAGCAATGCATAGGCCAGTTTGCTTACTCGACTGGTCCATTCCAGTTTCATCAGTGCAAGGAATTCATTCGCCTCTTCTTTCCTCACTCTGTCCCCTCTTTTCATGGCAATACCCAGTTTCACATTGGCTAAGTGCCCCAAGTCATATCCTAGTTTGAGGGCTACTGAAGGATGGACTAGCTCACTTTCATCGTCAATGGAATACTCACAGCACTTTAGTGCTGCAGCTGCTACTTCGTCAAAGTAAACTGGATGTAGAAATGCTTCCATACGCAGGTTCTGACCAATCATCATCCTTAGCTGGATCAACAACCTTGCTGCTGCTCGCATGTGTCCAGAAGTGTAATACTTTCTTTTGTGTTTATTGGCGATGTTCCTTCTCAGCCAATTGTTACCCAATGCGACGACCAGTGGATCAGCTTGCGATACCTTTGTAGTTTCATCCCGAGTCATAATTGGGAAAACTTCCTTAACCAGTGATTTGGATGCTTCCGGCTGGACTTGTCCACATAAAACGGCGGATCGCACCATTGACTCCCCTTTAGTAAGTTTTACGCCTCCATTGGATACGGGGCATGATGCCTGATGCTTAGTAGATGAAGACTCTATTTTTATCCACTCTAGGCAGAGAGGACAAGGCCCGAAGTCCTGAGCTTGGAAGTTGTCTGTTCTTCGCGATACGAGTAGTTCTCCTCTGCCCAATTCTTGTACACACAAGTTGTGCATGTGGTCACCCCGGTTACGAAGAGTGGCTCGCATCATGTTGAAATGTCTTTCCTTCTCTTCTTTTGACTCCTTAATTTTGCAGTTTAAAGTCCTGCTCCATATCTGTAAGTTTCTGGATCTCTTCATTGTCTTTGTGCCTTCGCCAATGTGTTTTGATGTTAGACACTAACTTATGGCAGAGAAAACAACAATGGTAGATGTTGAAAGCTCTATTCCACTTTTTCTTCTTTCCCTTTTTTGTCTGACTTGATTTGGTCACCTTTTTTATGTAGATTCCTGGCCTGTTTTTGTCCTGGATTATGCAATCTTCCTCTGGTACAGCGTGACTTTCTTCATCACAAGTGCTTCCTTTATGAGCAGTGTTGATTGCAGCACTAGATTCATCTGAGCTAACATCTGGTTTATTGCTTGACTGGGTCAATAGGTTACATTCAGCAATTGTAGATTGTACAGTACTAGATTGTGCAACTGATTGTACAGTGTTACTCTGGGCGACTGGTTGTTCATTGATAGAGTGGGAAACTGATTGTACATCTACAGTGTTAGAATGGGTGACCGAATCATTGTCCAAGGCAGTGCTTGTCGACTCCATGACTGATTCATTTGTGGTTGTGTGAATTGAAGTGCTTAGTTCTGAAAATTCACTTTTTTCACCAGCCGGTGATCCATCTGAACTGTCACTACAGTAATCTATGTCTGTATCTGGGCAATAGTCTGGGTCGTTCGAGAAGTCATCTGGATCATCATCCGCGTATTCCTCCAAATCACGCTTGGTCCGGTTGCCTGAAGTCACTTTTGAATTATCCATGTGCAGTTTAAACATTTCCTCAACCTCCTGATTTTCTGTGTCCAACAGCTCTTCTAAATGCATGCCTACTTGTGGGCCAGTCTCAATGAAGGAAGTGCTATTTTCATGGTCAGGAATGATGACTGTTGTTTGATCAAAGTCAAAGATATTGCTCGAATCGAAAAGGTGAGAGTTATTTTCAACATCCAAATCCAACTCAAAACACTGTGTGATATCAGTGAGGGCGTCAACCGCTCCATGATCAAATTTGTCTTCATCTGTGTTACATAAAGGGACATCAACCTCTCGTTTATCAAGTTTGCCTTCTTCTGTGCTACATATAGGGACATCAACCTCTCTCTTATCAAGTTCGCCTTCTTCTGTAGGAACATCAACATCTCCTTGATCTAGTTTGCATTCCTCTGTGGTAGAGATTGGGACATCAACCTCTCCTTGATCTAGTTTGCATTCTTCTGTGCTAGAGATGGGAACATCAATATCTCCTTGATCTAGTTTGCATTCTTCTGTGCTACAAACAGAGAAATCAATCTCTCTCTTATCCAGTTTGCCTTCTTCTGTGCTTCAGATAGTCATCAACCTCTCTTTTATCTAGTTTGCCTTCTTCCGTGATACATACATGTACAGGGACATCAACCTCTCTCTTATCCAGTTCGCCTTCTTCTGTAGGGTCATCAACCTCTCCTTGATCTAGTTTGCATTCCACTGTGCTAGAGATAGGTACATCAACATTTCCTTGATCTAGTTTGCCTTCTTCTTTGCTACAAACAGGGACATCAACCTCTCTCTTATCCAGTTCGCCTTCTTCTGTGCTGCAAATAGTGACATCAACCTCTCCTTGATCTAGTTTGCATTCTTCTTTGCTACAAACAGGGACATCAACCTCTCTCTTATCCAGTTCGCCTTCTTCTGTGCTGCAAATAGTGACATCAACCTCTCCTTGATCTAGTTTGCATTCCTCTGTGGTAGAGATAGGGACATCAACCTCTCCTTGCTCTAGTTGCATTCTTCTTTGCCACAAACAGGGACAACAACCTCTCTCTTATCCAGTTCGCCTTCTTCTGTGCTGCAAATAGTGACATCAACCTCTCCTTGATCTAGTTTGCATTCCTCTGTGGTAGAGATAGGGACATCAACATCTCCTTGATCTAGTTGCATTCTTCTTTGCTACAAACAGGGACATCAACCTCTCTCTTATCCAGTCCGCCTTCTTCTGTGCTGCAAATAGTGACATCAACCTCTCCTTGATCTAGTTTGCCTTCTTCTTTGCTACAAACAGGGACATCAACCTCTCTCTTATCCAGTTCGCCTTCTTCTGTGCTGCAAATAGTGACATCAACCTCTCCTTGATCTAGTTTGCATTCCTCTGTGGTAGAGATAGGTACATCAACATCTCCTTGATCTAGTTGCATTCTTCTTTGCTACAAACAGGGACATCAACCTCTCTCTTATCCAGTTCGCCTTCTTCTGTGCTGCAAATAGTGACATCAACCTCTCCTTGATCTAGTTTGCATTCCTCTGTGGTAGAGATAGGTACATCAACATCTCCTTGATCTAGTTGCATTCTTCTTTGCTACAAACAGGGACATCAACCTCTCTCTTATCCAGTTCGCCTTCTTCTGTGCTGCAAATAGTGACATCAACCTCTCCTTGATCTAGTTGCATTCTTCTTTGCTACAAACAGGGACATCAACCTCTCTCTTATCCAGTTCGCCTTCTTCTGTGCTGCAAATAGTGACGTCAACCTCTCCTTGATCTAGTTTGCATTCCTCTGTGGTAGAGATAGGGACATCAACATCTCCTTGTTCTAGTTGCATTCTTCTTTGCTACAAACAGGGACATCAACCTCTCTCTTATCCAGTTCGCCTTCTTCTGTGCTGCAAATAGTGACATCAACCTCTCCTTGATCTAGTTGCATTCTTCTTTGCCACAAACAGGGACATCAACCTCTCTCTTATCCAGTTCGCCTTCTTCTGTGCTGCAAATAGTGACATCAACCTCTCCTTGATCTAGTTTGCATTCCTCTGTGGTAGAGATAGGGACATCAACATCTCCTTGATCTAGTTGCATTCTTCTTTGCTACAAACAGGGACATCAACCTCTCTCTTATCCAGTCCGCCTTCTTCTGTGCTGCAAATAGTGACATCAACCTCTCCTTGATCTAGTTTGCCTTCTTCTTTGCTACAAACAGGGACATCAACCTCTCTCTTATCCAGTTCGCCTTCTTCTGTGCTGCAAATAGTGACATCAACCTCTCCTTGATCTAGTTTGCATTCCTCTGTGGTAGAGATAGGTACATCAACATCTCCTTGATCTAGTTGCATTCTTCTTTGCTACAAACAGGGACATCAACCTCTCTCTTATCCAGTTCGCCTTCTTCTGTGCTGCAAATAGTGACATCAACCTCTCCTTGATCTAGTTTGCATTCCTCTGTGGTAGAGATAGGTACATCAACATCTCCTTGATCTAGTTGCATTCTTCTTTGCTACAAACAGGGACATCAACCTCTCTCTTATCCAGTTCGCCTTCTTCTGTGCTGCAAATAGTGACATCAACCTCTCCTTGATCTAGTTGCATTCTTCTTTGCTACAAACAGGGACATCAACCTCTCTCTTATCCAGTTCGCCTTCTTCTGTGCTGCAAATAGTGACATCAACCTCTCCTTGATCTAGTTTGCATTCCTCTGTGGTAGAGATAGGGACATCAACATCTCCTTGTTCTAGTTGCATTCTTCTTTGCTACAAACAGGGACATCAACCTCTCTCTTATCCAGTTCGCCTTCTTCTGTGCTGCAAATAGTGACATCAACCTCTCCTTGATCTAGTTGCATTCTTCTTTGCCACAAACAGGGACATCAACCTCTCTCTTATCCAGTTCGCCTTCTTCTGTGCTGCAAATAGTGACATCAACCTCTCCTTGATTTAGTTTGCATTCTTCTTTGCTACAAACAGGGACATCAGCCTCTCTCTTATCCAGTTCGCCTTCTTCTGTGCTGCAAATAGTGACATCAACCTCTCCTTGATCTAGTTTGCATTCCTCTGTGGTAGAGATAGGTACATCAACATCTCCTTGATCTAGTTGCATTCTTCTTTGCTACAAACAGGGACATCAACCTCTCTCTTATCCAGTCCGCCTTCTTCTGTGCTGCAAATAGTGACATCAACCTCTCCTTGATCTAGTTTGCCTTCTTCTTTGCTACAAACAGGGACATCAACCTCTCTCTTATCCAGTTCGCCTTCTTCTGTGCTGCAAATAGTGACATCAACCTCTCCTTGATCTAGTTTGCATTCCTCTGTGGTAGAGATAGGTACATCAACATCTCCTTGATCTAGTTGCATTCTTCTTTGCTACAAACAGGGGCATCAACCTCTCTCTTATCCAGTTCGCCTTCTTCTGTGCTGCAAATAGTGACATCAACCTCTCCTTGATCTAGTTTGCAGTCCTCTGTGGTAGAGATAGGTACATCAACATCTCCTTGATCTAGTTGCATTCTTCTTTGCTACAAACAGGGACATCAACCTCTCTCTTATCCAGTTCGCCTTCTTCTGTGCTGCAAATAGTGACATCAACCTCTCCTTGATCTAGTTTGCATTCCTCTGTGGTAGAGATAGGTACATCAACATCTCCTTGATCTAGTTGCATTCTTCTTTGCTACAAACAGAGGATCTGAAATTACTCCTGATGAAGGGACCTAAATATAGAGAGCCAAGAAGAATAAATCTGAAGGCCGACCAGAAGATAGCCCTGTCTGCATTGGAACAGTACGTTATTGATTGGTCTAAGCGAGAAAAAGTTGAACCTACAGTACTCGCTGATTGGCTGGACCTCACCAAGAGCAAGGTCGTTGAAACAATCCGCCATATTGACAGAAGTACTCTTCCCAAGCAAAACAAGTTCTGAGAAACCTCAATTCGCAAGAAGTTCTAGCAAATCTCCAGAGTAAATTCGTCATAGTCCCAGCAGACAAAGCTCCGAATAATATAATATTCATAT
Organism: Hanleya hanleyi; assembly: GCA_036873755.1. Classification (NCBI taxonomy): domain Eukaryota; kingdom Metazoa; phylum Mollusca; class Polyplacophora; order Lepidopleurida; family Hanleyidae; genus Hanleya; species Hanleya hanleyi. The sequence goes on along the minus strand of JAVTVY010002825.1, from coordinate 8,716 downwards.
GTAAATATTACTATTACCAGGTGCTGGTTAAAGAATTGAGTGTAGACATATCTTCATCAAATACGTCTTCTTACTCCCAAACTGCATTTACTCTGAAAGATTTAAGTAGCAATCACAAAACATTTCTCAGGGAAAGAGGTGTTTGTCTTCCAACCAACCATAAGGACATACCAAAAGTATACTGGACTCCCAAAATGCATAAATCACCATACAAAGCTAGATTCATAGCTGGTTCTAGAAGCTGCACCACCAAGCTTCTTTCAACCCTATTGACGAGGGCCCTTCAGGAGGTAAAAGCATTTTGGGAAAGGTATTGCGCCACTATTTCTAAGAACTCTGGCGTTGAATGTATGTGGATATTGAAAAGCTCAAAATGTCTTACGGAAGAACTTGATGCTAAAGGTCACATACCGTACAGACATGTATCCACATGGGATTTCCCGACTCTCTATACTACAATCCCTCATCAGGACCTTATTGACCGTATAAGTTCATTAATAGTATCTGTGTTCAAGAAAACTGATCGTAGATATATTAATGTCGGAAGCCATAAAGCATTCTTTAGCTCGACTACATACAAGAGATATCATTCATGGGATGTTTCTTTGTTTATAGAGTTGCTTGAATTTCTCATTAAAAATATCTATGTGAAATTTGGCAACACAATATATCAGCAGCATATAGGTATTCCAATGGGTACTAATTGTGCACCCCTGTTGGCTGACCTGTATCTGTTCTCTTATGAATATGACTATATACAGGCGCTTTCAAAAACCGATCCATTCAAAGCCCGTTCCTTCTCATTCACCAAACGCTATATAGACGATCTTCTCGCTGTGGATAATCGCTATATAAATGACGCAGTGAAGGATATATATCCACCTTCACTGGATTTGAAGGAAGCTACAGATAGCCCTACAGGCACATCTTATTTAGATCTCTATCTCTATAAAAATGAAGCGGGCATTCTCTCTCGTCGACTTTATGACAAAAGAGATGATTACAATTTCGACATCGTAAACTATCCCTTTCTGGATAGTAATATTCCAGTGGGACCTGCATATGGCGTATACATATCTCGCTTAGTAGCATTTGCTAGATCCTGTGTTAAATGTGATGATTTTACTCAACGTCACAAAACATTGTTGCAGAAACTTATAAAACAGGGCTATTCCACCAAGCGCCTCCACTCAAAGTTTCTCAAATTTGGCGATACATATCGCATGCTGATAGCAAAATACGAACGTAGCGTGCAAGATCTATGGCGCTACGTTTCGTAACTGTGTCTAATTCCGCTTAACCCGGGGCTAGGGGCCGTATGAACCCATGTACTTCAAGATCCTCATGGTGCTCATATGAACAGTCACAATCAAAGCGTAACTGAGATACATCTTTTTTAGATGACGACTCTATAACGAATATTATGGATTAAGAATACTGATCAGCGATACGGATTTGATATTTTTGGAACATCATGATGTCTTGCCGGCATCATTGAAACTGTTGACCGCTTCTCTCTTGCAGGAAACAAGCCTATGTTTATGTATACTATGATTGTCTTTTTGAATTTGGTGCTAATACTGTTATGTGGAAAATGGAATAGGTCTTTGGATTATGGACGCGGATATTCTCTAATGGACGACGGCTGGATTATGAATGACGGACTAGACGCTTGTAATTTGATCGAGGTTGCCTTCTTCTGTGGCATCACTTTGATCATGTTCACCACTCTCCCTGAGCTGCCTCCTCACGATATCACAGTCGCTCTTGTATTTATTAATCAAGTCCGTCCCCACATGTCGTTTTTGACACAACTTTTCTGAAATGAAAAACAAGCAGATCAAATTTAGCATCACTGCAAAGCTATCATCACAAAACAGAAAATGGGGGAGGTGGATTTGTATTCCCCGACAGCTGCACTAGATGTTATAGGTTAGGCTGCTCCCAGCACGAATTCTAGCTACCCCATAATACTAACATCTATTTATTGGTTTAATGCAAACGGGTCCGTAAAGATCATGCTAATGGAGTCAGTAAAACAGATTACGCAACTTATTACTTCAGTAACCTGTACATGTATGCAAATATTTCATAGACTGTAGTAAGTCATTTTCTTCCTAAATGTTCTCTGGAAATGTTTTATTCATCAGCAAGTACCACATGTACATGTAAAATGTGTTAGATCTAAGGGATTCATAGAAGTTCAAAGTAATTTCAAAGGCTCAAATAACTCCAGCACACTGACACATGCACAATGCACATCCCCAAAATGACTGTAAACATCGCATGCCATGCAAGTTATATTAGTATCAACATGAACAAGTTAACTTGTAATGAGGTGAATATTAAAATGTTAGATAATGTGCTAAAGCCACACCAATTTTACTTATTTTCATAAAGAATAATTCTGACTTTTTTGATTTGTATCGGAAATGAAACATACATTTGAAATGAAATTGACAGCAGTTATCAATAGTTGTCAATTTCCAGTTTTTAATTTCATCAAAGGGCCCGTACAAAATGTAAAACTGGGGTGCCCAAAGAATAAACAATGATGTTCAAGATGAAACTGAACAGCATCTTGTACCCAGACTACTTCTGGCTAATTCTTCGCTCCATAAAGCAAGTTCCTTCTTCTTGCACTGGACCCTGAACAGCAACAATGAAGATAATTACACACAGGCATGAAAGGGAAATGTTTCACTCAAGCATTACATTTACTGAAATATTTTGGCCGTTAGCAGTTCATGAACATGAAACTCTTGTAGAAAATTCACTTAAAATTCCATTACTGGAAACAGACTTTTGAAAAAAGAGAGAAAAGAAAAACCCCTGAGATTACAAACTTCAGTACATTCACCAGCTGTAAAATAACAAAAAATATTGCCACTTTCCAGGAATACTGAAACCAAAACATGCTACAAGTATAAGGAACAAAAACCCTCTACATTGTATATTTGAAAAGTCAAGTTTTTTTCATATGGTTTGCTACCAATTGTCTTCCTATAAAGAAACATCTGGTCAAGTAGTTGAAAATGGTAGAGTTAAGTGAGCAAGAAAAAATACTTACACTGCATCTTCTTCGAAGAATGAAACTGTATAAGGTTTCTTTGATTCTTTTTCTACAGTATCTAATATGCAAGGCCACTATATGCCTTCCACTCTGTTCATGACAGGAATGCCTTCTGGAACAGAAATTGGTACACCGACTGGTTACAACATCTGGGATTAGTACACTCAATTTACAATGTAAGGGCATTAAACTAAGTTCGCATTCAGCAATATTTCAGAGATACATAATTATATAACAACGAAGATTCACTTTGAAGGGATTATGTATTCTCACTGAAAATGAAATGAACAATTATTACCACATAAGAAATGGACAAAACAAACCACCCAAGACATGGACAACTAAACACATCACAAAGTAAAACTCGACTTGAGCAAAGACATAAAACCTCTCAGGATTTGGACATGTAACCACACAAGAAAGGGACAATTATTACCACATAAGAAATTGACAAAACAAACCACCCAAGACATGGAAAAATAAACAGATCACAAAGTAAAACTCGACTTGAGCAAAGACATAAAACCTCTCAGGATTTGGACATGTAACCACACAAGAAATGGACAATTATTACCACATAAGAAATGGACAAAACAAACCACCCAAGACATGGACAACTAAACAGATCACAAAGTAAAACTCGACTTGAGCAAAGACATAAAACCTCTCAGGATTTGGACATGTAACCACACAAGAAATGGACAATTATTACCACATAAGAAATGGACAAAATAAACCACCCAAGACATGGACAAATAAACAGATCACAAAGTAAACCTTGACTTGAGCAAAGATATACATGTGGCTGTCGCCATCGGGACCCCGCGGGCCGGGCCCAGAGCAATTGTGGAAATAATGTTTCTGACCCCAATTTACCTGTATGATATAGATCATCATAGACAGACAAAACAGACAAAACAATATAGCAATAGAGCAGTGATTACCTATAGTAGATGTAGTCGAACGATTACTGTCTATTCACAGCAATCCAAACAGGTTTGTGTGAACTCCTGAAAAACACATCCCATGGCACCGACTTTCAATAGGCTTCTGGTACTGGCTGTATTAAACAACTGTATGAAGTTTCATTGTTGTGAGTGAAGGACTTTTTGAGATAATGTGTTTACAAGGATAAAAACAGACAGACATGTATAAAGGGGCATAACTCCTGAAAAACACATCCAATGGCACCCACTTTGAATAGGCTTCTGGTACTGGTTGTATTAAACAACTGTATGAAGTTTCATTGCTGTGAGTGAAGGACTTTTTGAGATAATGTGTTAACAAGGATATGGACCAACAGACATGTATAAAGGGGCATAACTCCTCAAAAACACATCCGATTACACCGACTTTGAATAGGCTTCTGGTACTAGCTGCATTAAACAACTGTATGAAGTTTCATTGTTGTGAGTGAAGGACTTTTTGAGATAATGTGTTTACAAGGATATGGACCAACAGACATGTATAAAGGGGCAGAACTCCTGAAAATCATCCGATTACACCGACTTTCAATGGGCTTCTGGTCCTGGCTGTATTAAACAACTGTATGAAGTTTCATTGTTGTGAGTGAAGGACTTTTTGAGACAATGTGTTTACAAGGATAAAAACAGCCAGACATGTATAAAGGGGCATAACTCCTGAAAAACACATCCAATCGCACCGACTTTCAATAGGCTTCTGGTACTGATTGTATTAAACAACTGTATGAAGTTTCATTGTTGTGAGTGAAGGACTTTTTGAGATAATGTGATTACAATATGATGGACAGACGGACGGACAGACGGACAGACGACGGAGGCAACGACAATACCGCTCGGGCGGAATCTGGCCGAGGGGTAAAAACCTCTCAGGATTTGGACATGTAACCACACAAGAAATGGACAATTATTACCACATAAGAAATGGACAAAACAAACCACCCAAGACATGGACAAATAAACAGATCAAACCACCCAAGACATGGACAGCTAAACAGATCACAAAGTAAAACTCGACTTGAGCAAAGACATAAAACCTCTCAGGATTTGGACATGTAACCACACAAGAAATGGACAATTATTACCACATAAGAAATTGACAAAACAAACCACCCAAGACATGGCAAAATAAACAGATCACAAAGTAAAACTCGACTTGAGCAAAGACATAAAACCTCTCAGGATTTGGACATGTAACCACACAAGAAATGGACAAGTATTACCACATAAGAAATGGACAAAACAAACCACCCAAGACCTGGACAACTAAACAGACCACAAAGTAAACTCGACTTGAGCAAAGACATAAAACCTCTCAGGATTTGGACATGTAACCACACAAGAAATGGACAATTATTACCACATAAGAAATGGACAAAACAAACCACCCATGACATGGACAAATAAACAGATCACAAAGTAAACCTTGACTTGAGCAAAGATATACATGTGGCTGTCGCCATCGGGACCCCTCGGGCCGGGCCCAGAGCAATTGTGGAAATAATGTTTCTGACCCCAATTTACCTGTATGATATAGATCATCATAGACAGACAAAACAGACAAAACAATATAGCAATAGAGCAGTGATTACCTATAGTAGATGTAGTCGAACGATTACTGTCTATTCACAGCAATCCAAACAGGTTTGTGTGAACTCCTGAAAAACACATCCCATGGCACATACAAGGATATGGACCAACAGACATGTATAAAGGGGCAGAACTCCTGAAAAACACATCCGATTACACCGACTTTCAATGGGCTTCTGGTCCTGGCTGTATTAAACAACTGTATGAAGTTTCATTGTTGTGAGTGAAGGACTTTTTGAGATAATGTGTTTACAAGGATAAAAACATGTATAAAGGGGCATAACTCCTGAAAAATACATCCAATGGCACCCACTTTCAATAGGCTTCTGGTACTGGTTGTATTAAACAACTGTATGAAGTTTCGTTGTTGTGAGTGAAGGACTTTTTGAGATAATGTGTTTACAAGGCTATGGACCAACAGACATGTATAAAGGGGCATAACTCCTGAAAAACACATCCGATTACACCGACTTTGAATAGGCTTCTGGTACTAGCTGCATTAAACAACTGTATGAAGTTTCATTGTTGTGAGTGAAGGACTTTTTGAGATAATGTGTTTACAAGGATAAAAACAGACAGACATGTATAAAGGGGCATAACTCCTGAAAAACACATCCAATGGCACCCACTTTCAATAGGCTTCTGGTACTGGTTGTATTAAACAACTGTATGAAGTTTCACTGTTGTGAGTGAAGGACTTTTTGAGATAATGTGTTTACAAGGATATGGACCAACAGACATGTATAAAGGGGCATAACTCCTCAAAAACACATCCGATTACACCGACTTTGAATAGGCTTCTGGTACTAGCTGCATTAAACAACTGTATGAAGTTTCACATGGACAAATAAACAGATCAAACCACCCAAGACATGGACAGGTAAACAGATCACAAAGTAAAACTCGACTTGAGCAAAGACATAAAACCTCTCAGGATTTGGACATGTAACCACACAAGAAATGGACAATTATTACCACATAAGAAATTGACAAAACAAACCACCCAAGACATGGCAAAATAAACAGATCACAAAGTAAAACTCGACTTGAGCAAAGACATAAAACCTCTCAGGATTTGGACATGTAACCACACAAGAAATGGACAAGTATTACCACATAAGAAATGGACAAAACAAACCACCCAAGACCTGGACAACTAAACAGACCACAAAGTAAACTCGACTTGAGCAAAGACATAAAACCTCTCAGGATTTGGACATGTAACCACACAAGAAATGGACAATTATTACCACATAAGAAATGGACAAAACAAACCACCCATGACATGGACAAATAAACAGATCACAAAGTAAACCTTGACTTGAGCAAAGATATACATGTGGCTGTCGCCATCGGGACCCCTCGGGCCGGGCCCAGAGCAATTGTGGAAATAATGTTTCTGACCCCAATTTACCTGTATGATATAGATCATCATAGACAGACAAAACAGACAAAACAATATAGCAATAGAGCAGTGATTACCTATAGTAGATGTAGTCGAACGATTACTGTCTATTCACAGCAATCCAAACAGGTTTGTGTGAACTCCTGAAAAACACATCCCATGGCACCGACTTTCAATAGGCTTCTGGTACTGGCTGTATTAAACAACTGTATGAAGTTTCATTGTTGTGAGTGAAGGACTTTTTGAGATAATGTGTTTACAAGGATAAAAACAGACAGACATGTATAAAGGGGCATAACTCCTGAAAAACACATCCAATGACACCCACTTTCAATAGGCTTCTGGTACTGGTTGTATTAAACAACTGTATGAAGTTTCATTGTTGTGAGTGAAGGACTTTTTGAGATAATGTGTTTACAAGGATATGGACCAACAGACATGTATAAAGGGGCATAACTCCTCAAAAACACATCCGATTACACCGACTTTGAATAGGCTTCTGGTACTAGCTGCATTAAACAACTGTATGAAGTTTCATTGTTGTGAGTGAAGGACTTTTTGAGATAATGTGTTTACAAGGATATGGACCAACCGACATGTATAAAGGGGCAGAACTCCTGAAAAACATCCGATTACACCGACTTTCAATGGGCTTCTGGTCCTGGCTGTATTAAACAACTGTATGAAGTTTCATTGTTGTGAGTGAAGGACTTTTTGAGATAATGTGTTTACAAGGATAAAAACATGTATAAAGGGGCATAACTCCTGAAAAACACATCCAATGGCACCCACTTTCAATAGGCTTCTGGTACTGGTTGTATTAAACAACTGTATGAAGTTTCGTTGTTGTGAGTGAAGGACTTTTTGAGATAATGTGTTTACAAGGATATGGACCAACAGACATGTATAAAGGGGCATAACTCCTCAAAAACACATCCGATTACACCGACTTTGAATAGGCTTCTGGTACTAGCTGCATTAAACAACTGTATGAAGTTTCATTGTTGTGAGTGAAGGACTTTTTTAGATAATGTGTTTACAAGGATATGGACCAACCGACATGTATAAAGGGGCAGAACTCCTGAAAAACATCCGATTACACCGACTTTCAATGGGCTTCTGGTCCTGGCTGTATTAAACAACTGTATGAAGTTTCATTGTTGTGAGTGAAGGACTTTTTGAGATAATGTGTTTACAAGGATATGGACCAACAGACATGTATAAAGGGGCATAACTCCTGAAAAACACATCCGATTATACCGACTTTCAATAGGCTTCTGCTTCTGGTACTGGTTGTATTAAACAACTGTATGAAGTTCATTGTTGTGAGTGAAGGACTTTTTGAGATAATGTGTTTACAAGGATATGGACCAACAGACATGTATAAAGGGGCATAACTCCTGAAAAACACATCCGATTACACCGACTTTGAATAGGCTTCTGGTACTAGCTGCATTAAACAACTGTGTGAAGTTTCATTGTTGTGAGTGAAGGACTTTTTGAGATAATGTGTTTACAAGGATAAAAACAGCCAGACATGTATAAAGGGGCATAACTCCTGAAAAACACATCCAATGGCACTGACTTTCAATAGGCTTCTGGTACTGGCTGTATTAAACAACTGTATGAAGTTTCATTGTTGTAAGTGAAGGACTTTTTGAGATAATG